>JANHAO010000681.1:0-38507 GCA_026873985.1 Saraca asoca | reverse complement strand
TCCAAATATCAGGAAGAGCTTGGACATTGGGACTGCTTCACAACCAACAAAACATATACAACACAGCCAGGTTCAGTGCAGGTTGTAAGGAGTTTGTGAAGGATAATAAGCTGAAAATTGGAGACATCTGTGTCTTTGAACTGAGAAGGAAGCATAGTGCTCTTTTTCAAGTTTACATTTTTAGATGTTCATTGCCAACCAAAACCATTCATTTTGGATGTGTGCACATTTTTATGGTTATTATATTTTTAAAGAAAGGATATGCTTCTATGTTCTCTTTTGTTTATTTTTCTTTTTTTGCCTCCTTATTTTCAATATTATTCCCACTATTTGTGAAAGAGGGTAGAAAATGAAGCCGAGGATATTGATCGACACTATTATTAGTTTTAATATATATGGGAGGACTTTAATTAATAAATTTTAAAATATATCATTAATATATTATATTACTTTATTTATTGTGCTAAAGAAATTCATTGTTTTCTTGATCAAATTTTAGTAAGGATTTTGTATCAATAGCTAATCTTTAACAATTTTTGTTTGACAACAACGAACAAACACTTTAGTATTAATTAATGGAATGTAAAATTAGATTTTTTTTTTCCACCACAAGTTTTAATTGTAAACCCACTAAATTGTTGACTCTGCTGACTACATTAATTATTAGTTCCTTATTCCAAACGGATATCATTGAAATCAAAGAGTGAGAAGGAAAAAAGATTACTGAAAATTGAAATCAAAGAGAAGAATTAAGGATAGAGCTGAAACTGTAATACAAAAAATCATTGACTTGAAAGCAAAAATTTAGAAGGCAAAAGTTTATTAGCATATAGTTTGACAATACATGATAATTAATAAACCAAAGATTTCAACTATGAATCTGTCATATTTTCTCAACAAAAAAAGAATTACATCCCATAATTTTTCAGAAATTATGAATCTGTGTAATGAATAAATCATCTGATAACAATGATTTTAAATTCTAATTAATTGATTCTTATTTTATAATTCACACAGGCATTGGATAGCGATACAGAGGACACATATGACTTATTTTCAACCACTGCATAATGCATTGTTGATGATAAACGTGTTTGCAAGGCATATTTGAAATCTCTCAATCATTATCAAACTCTTCTAAACAAATACTACATCGTTTGGTCTCCTTGTTAATTTCAAAATTCACTTTCTTTAAAGAATCAATGGCTTCTTGAGATGCAGGAATCATTCTGACTTCATTCATGGACACTAATATTGCCATATCCATTATTTCATCCTCATCCAAGACAGAACCAATGGTGAGATCCAAATGCAAATGTAATGTATTAATTGAAGCTAAGGAGTTTTCAGTAGAATTATTCAAAGAGCAAAACTCAAGAAATTGTCTAACATAAGATACAACCTGTGGCATGATTGCACGGATTACTTCGTTGGGGAGAACGGACTGTTCGACCATCATACGCAAATCTATCATGCCGTTTTGAAAGAAATCTTGAGAGGAGGTATGAATATTTAATTGGCGTTCATATAAATGATAAGGTATTAGGGTTTCTTGTTGCTGTATGCATCCTTGATGCTTCAGATTCACTGTGAAATCAAGCAATTAATAATGCACCAAATCGGGAAGTTTACGTTCTTCGCCTACAAAGTATTTATACTCGAAACTGTAATGATCTGATGACGGCATCATTGGGTGCAAAGGAATGCTTTGTGAGCTCTTTATTTTATGAAAACGAAGCAAAGTTACCGCCCAACTTCTTTCTTTGGTTTATGTATTTATATATATGTGAGTTGTAATTGTAGTAGGATTGGATTTGGGTTCTTGTATAATCCCTAGTAGGATATGATTCGGATTCTTAATATTATATATATATATATATACACCTAATATATTTTTCTGTTGATATCTATATTTTTAATTAAATACACTAATTATAAATGAAAAATATATATCTAAATTTATATTAGCAAATCCTAATTGAAATAGGAATGGGATACATAGTATGAAAGTAAATTTGTGCACCTGCATATGTTTATTTTTATTATTTTTTTAAACAATAAGAATATCTAAATGAAAAGAACTTGATTGTTGATAGACTTGTATATTGCTATTCACTAGGCTAATAATCATATCTTTTCTTATCTATATTCTCTAAGCATAACTTTCAAAAAAAATATATATTCTTACAAAAAAATAGAAAATGACAAAAAATAGATACTTATTATTCTATGATTAGATAAAAATAATATAATTAAATTTTGTTCACATATAATCAATGACAGATCCAAAATCCAATCTTAAAGGGGTCAAAATTCAAGTGTGGGAAATTAAAAATAAATTTTATCATAAATATTATTAAATAATTGTTTAATAACATAATTAAAAATAAATTTTACAGATATAAGACATTATGTAAGTTATTTCAGCCATTTCATAAATCAAAGTATGATGTTTGATCATCATCATTATATAATATCAAATATAAAATGTACACAAGTTATATGAATTCCAAAGAATCAATGCCAATAAAAACATAAATATTTTTAATTGTTTGGTACAGAAATATTTTTTAATAACGGTAAACAAATATTTTAGATTTATTATTTTATACCTTAGGAAGTATATATAATTAAATATACAGCTAATGTTGCTCACATTATTTATTTTTAGATTGCTAAAATAATCTACTTCATTATTGAGTTTTTTTTTCTACTTCATTAATTTATTAACCTACTTTGTATTGCAATTACACTTTGGATACAAATTTTAATCTACTTATTGCATTGACATATTCTATAAATAAATTAGAATCCAAACTTAATTATACTTTATTTCATTTTTCTAAATATCTTAAGTATTATTCTTTTATGGAAAAAAATGCAAAAATTTCTCTCTTTAAATTTTAGGTAGTTAAAATTTTCCTCTATCAACTTTAGAAACTTGGAAATGAGGCCTTAGACTGTATAAAATGTGGAAATAACACCAAACATTCATTTAATTAATTATTTTATTAAATTATATATTTTTTATATTTGTTAAACAAATATTGAATATTATTGGATTTTTTTTATTTTATAATAACAGGTAATCTCTGATCATTTTTGTTTGGCAACAGTCAAATACACATTATCAAAAATGGTCCTATTTAACAATCAACAAATTATATTAACTGTTAGTTAATTACATTAGTAATTAACTGATAACTAATTTGACCATCTTTAACTATTTGTATAAAAATATTTAGTTAAATCAGTTGTTTATTATTAGCTGATTATATATAAAATGATGTATAAGAATATAGGTATATTTTATTATTTATCTTAGCATTTCTTTTTTTAATAATATTTTATATTTTAATATATTATTCATTAGATTAAATTTTCTTCTAAAATTAGATTATTATAATTTATTATTTATTAGTTTTTCTTTGTATTAAGTACAAGAATTCGAATGTCAAAAATTGAATTAGTTATGAATACTGGTATCTTTTTGCATACTGAATGTAATTCAGCTAATTGAAAATGATGGATTCTCTAGCTTTTTGAAATTAGTTTTTTAAAGATGAAATCGCTGTTGACTTAAATAGCCATTTTCCAAACTTCTCAAATCAACTAAACACTAATATAAAAATTGTTTATCAAACACCCTTAATAAAATGTAAAAGCCTGTAAAAAAAATGGATTTCTTCCTCCCCAAGGTTTAACTACAAACCTAATAAATTGACTAGAATTTGGAATTGTCAACTCTACTGACCTAGACTAGTTAATAGTTTCTTATTGCATAACCGATGCTACTAGAATGAATAAGAAAAATCCATTGGATTGGCTTAGCTGCTAAGGCTCCTTGTCTTCGATGTCTTAGAATGTCTTAGGTTTAATCCCACTATCATCAATCTCAAGGAGTTACGTGATCTATAAGTACCACTTTAAACTCTCAAAGAGATCAGTGATATATTTTAACCTTCAAGTGGAGCAGCCTATCCGACTCCTGGACTTTAAATTATAAAAAAAAAATGAATAAGAAAATTGAAAGACTACTGAAACTATACTAAAAAAAAATTAAGAACTACAACATGTTGGACAAAAAATAAATAAAAAGGAAATTATTGTAAGGGATTAAGAGCAAAAGATAATGTCTTGAAAGCTAAAATTAAAAGTTCATGCAAAAAAATAAAAATAAAGGAAACAGCCAATAAATAACTCAAGACAATTGTCATGAAAAAATTTCACACCATAAAATGATGAATCCTCTCTATAATTTTAACAAAGAATTACTTTTCATATTCTTGTATAGTTTTCAACACTAGAATGTTACGATAACAAACTAAAATATTAATGCAATGAATAACTAATACTTATATGTAAGTTCTAATTAATTTATGTTCTATACTTCGTCCTAACATTGGATAGCGACATAGAGGGCACACATGTCTTGTTTCCAATCACTTCATAATGCACATGATAAATGTGCTTGGAGGGCATAAACAAAAACTTCTAAACCATTGTTGAGCTTTTCTAAATAAATATTACATTGTTTCATCTCAACATTGATTTAAAGATTCATTTTTATTAGGGTTTGATGACTTCTTGGGATGCAGGGGCCATCATGATTTCACTCACTGCTCCCTTATGGCCATATTCAGTACTTGGTGCTCCTTCAATGCTAAATTAATAACAATGTCCAAATGTAAAGATAATGCTGAAGGGTTGCATATATCCTTGTTCGAACCATAATTTTGAAGAAATCGCCTAAAGTGAGTTGTAACTTGTGGCATCATCATGTTGAGTAACTTGTAGGGAAGAGCAAGGCGCAGGACATTTTTGTAGACATATGTTATGCTATTTTCATGTAGGACATATGCACAGACAATTGGCTTAGATCTGTATGAGATAGTATTAGGGTTTGTTATTGTTGTATCCAAACATTATACTTTTGATCCTCAAATCAACCCATTCGTAGTGACCTACATTATTATTTGGCTGGTGGAGAAGATATTCATTCTAGAAACTGAAATGAGGTGATGAAGGCATTATTCAATAGAAAGGAATTCTTGCGTGATAAGCAGAAAGCAAAGTAATAACAGTTTTTGGCTTTTTGGCCAATTTCTTAGGCACGTATTCCGTGTTTACTACTTATATCTAAATATACTACTTAAGCACCTCTCTGAATTTCCTTTTGCACTTATAAGTGGAGACAATAATTACTTGTCCAATTTAACATTGGTTATATTTGTATGATGAAATTTTGATGTCAAGTTATTCTACTCTTAGGTTCACAATCCTGTAAATGGTGTGCACAATCAATATCTCCTGAATTTGGCTTGGGATCCTTTACGGGTGGTAAAAACATGGCTAATTTATTTTGTTAATGAGTATAAGTTTCACACCTAACATTGTAACCAAGGAAAAAAAACAACTAAAAATGGGGAGTGTGTGAAAGGCCCATGGAATATCATAGCAAGAGAAAATGACTTCTATCATATTTTTAAAGAAATTGTGCAACTTGAGTATCTTGGATTGCCAATCAAAACGATGTTACTTTTTCATTTTGAGTGATTTGATTGTGTTAGGCTATGACATAAGGGTGGATCCCCAATATGGTATAGTTGAAATCAAACACACTGTGATATTGCAAGAACCAATATGTTTTTTAAGGTAAGCCTTGCCCAACCTAACTTATTTTCACCCTTAAAGGCGGCTTAGCTTGCCCATTAAAATTAAATTTATAAAAACGGCTTAATCAGTCAAAAAAGAAGTGATATGAATATAATTATAAAGTAAATATAATATATTCTAAAACTCAAATCACAAATTTATTGAAAAGGTAAACAAACTCCAAAAACAAAGTGAAAAAGAAATTTCCTTCTGTTATACTATCTCAATAATTTCATGTAACATTGCATCCCCAACAAGAATTTTATTAGTTTAGTAAATAAATATTGCATTCACAAAGCTTTATATTGTAATGCACAAAAGAAATATATTAACCATATATCTTATAAATTAATATGAATAAACCACTTTGATAACAAATATTCATATCAATCCAAAAGGATTTTCTATAATGGGATAACAAAATAAATGAATTAATATAGCAAAAGAGACTGTGTATTATACCATAAAAGGCAATATGTTAGTTCGTGGACATAAAGATAATAATAAATGCAATTAGGAGTATATAAAACAATACTATATCCACCCTTTTTGGTAGAGAATTCAGTATATTAAAAAAATAAATCTAACATTGAAGCCAATGATGAAAATACTTTGATATTGAGAATTCATCTCCTTTGGATAGATAAATTCTCAGTAATAAAAAATGTCTAAAATAAAAAGTGCTTCAATAACACAATTTCAAATTAAAATATATGACAACCCCTTATTGCACAGATAATTGTATGGAATAACTAGAAATTAATCCCATAAATATTTATATTTTGAAGACCTTATAAATGAATATGAATAATTTCACTTTGATGATAATTGTTCAAAATTAATCCATGAGTCTTCCAAAAAGATGCAAGATTTAAAAAAAAAAAAAAAAAGGAAAAAATCACCAAAAACTATAACTCAAATAATTTCAAATATATATATATATATATATATGCAACACATATCAAGTCCAAAATAGGGTGCTATATAACATGCACCAATACTGATTGTAAAAGTCTCACATTATATTAAAATCCACAACCTTCATTAAGTACAAAAACATTTTTTAAAAAAAAAAATTTTATTACTTATATATATATATATATATATATATATATATTACATTAGTGCCTCTAAAGAGAGTGAAAACCATTAAAACAAAGTAAGCATATCACAGTATTTTTTCAAAAAGAATCATAATTTTATTTTATTGAAAAATAATTTTTAAATAATTAAAAATATACAATAACATATTATAAATATTTAACACACAATTTCTAAATCCAAAAACAAATTAAGATTATATAATGGGCTATAGTGATGTAACACCCAAAACTTTTACTGAATAATTATTACAAAGATTCCTTTTATAAATTATGAATATTTAAAATTTAATAAGTATAAGATTTATAAAAGATGTTTTGAAAAGATTTTAGAAAATAACTGTATCTGGTAATTTATAATTTCTTATAATATGTTTGAAATATTTTGATTTTTTAAAATATCTCAGTGATTATTATAAAAGGTAAATAAAATATTTTGATTAATAGTTTTGGGCATGCTACTTATTTTAGTTATTTAATAACTATTTAGTTATTTTATTATAAAAAAAATCTTAAATTGTCCTAAATGCCATTGCAATTTTACTTAATTAAATTTTAAATTAATGGCAGCATATTTAAAGTAATTCATTTATTATACTGGTGATTTAATGTATTTTAGGATAAAAGTATGACTTTAATAATAATAATAATAATAATAATAATAATAATTATTATTATTATTATTATTATTATTATTATTATTGAATATTAAATAAATTATTTGTCATTGTTTTATATGCTTTAAGAATCATTTATTTTGAGTACGAATTAGGCATTTGAATTATTTTATGACAATATCTATATATTAAGTTTTATTGAGTATTAATTGAAATTTTAGTTAATTGGATTTTTGAATTTGTGAAAGCATATTCATTGTATCTAATCAAGTTAAATTTAAGACTTAATCAAGGTATATTTACATTAATATTTTAATTAATGAGTATTTATAATTGATTTAAATGTTGCAAGTTTTATTTATTTTAACTAATAAATGATTAAGTAATTTAATTTATGGTGATTCTCTAGTTTATTAAAAATGATCTATTGGGAAAAAGTAAGGATCTAGCTATCAAATATGTCGATCAATAGCATCAAATACATGAAACAGAATTCTAAAATTTTTTCCATACCTAGATCATGATATTTGTAAATTAATTCATAAGTAAGGTAAAATTTAAAGTGATAATTTAAATCATACTTTCTCGAGAGTTGTTCTCGGAATTCTTGGTCAAATTTAAATTTGATTTTTAAGTAACTCCACTAACTCTCCAACCAGTGCATGATCAAGTTTCTTAAATCATCCTTGAGCAACTTCTTTAGATTTGATCTCCAACATCATAAGTGATCCACACAAAGCAACTTAATTCAAAGCTTCCACCAAGCTTATGTAGTATGCAGAATGAGAAAATCAACCACTGAATGTAAAAGGTGTTAGCTCTCTAAGCAATCACAAATTACTAAGATAGAGTTGGTGTTTGAATCCTGAAGAAGATGAGAAGTGAGATCATATAGAGAGTTGGGCACACAATATATGTGCTAAGGATGAATTGTTCACAGGTTGGCTTCTCTTTCATTTAAATGGAAGAGATTATAGCATAAGAAAGAACGTGGAACAAGTAAGGGTGGTGCGCAAGCTAGGGTTTCCCTTTATTTGTGTTGTCCACTCTATGTGGATAGGCTGTATGCTAATGTAGCCTCTTTGGCCTAAAGAATCCACACACCTTTAACTCATTCTTCCCCTTTTGTGCCCAACAAGACCAAACACTTCTCTAAGTTCAAATTCATAAACTCTCTTATGTAATCATTCTCTAATTGTTTAATTAATTAAAATAATTTTCTAAGTGAGAAACCATTCCTCAATTCATGATCTCCTCTAGACTTAATATAAATGTTCCATAACATTTAAACATTAACAATAGAAATTTACAACTACTTAATAATTGTAATCTCCATTAGAATTATTAAATCATTGATTAATTAACATTTCTAATCGCATTAGAACACTTAATTAATCATTTAAAGTTTCTAATAGATGGACTCAACTAATAAGGGCTCAACTCACCCAGGATTGAGGTCACTGGACTAAGACATCAGGTCACTAAATACGAGCTAAGGTCGCTGATCAACAATGGTCAAAGTAACCATCTCAAGTCATTGAGAACAAGGCTCAACTCGTAGATCAGAGCATGCATCCACAACCAACAGTCCAAGGAAATCCGTTCAATTTCCTACTTTGATGGGAGATTGTTATAACCATCAACCCTTATTTATTATGTAATGCTAATCAAGCCATGACACTTATCTGTTGTAGATTTATATTTAAACTGTAAACCCCAACCATTATAAAAGGGGAGGAAATCATTGTACATGATACAATCAATCATTAGATACAAAAATGCTCAACAAAAAGTAATAAAAGCCGTGGACGTAGGGATCAAGTTGACTTTAGCCGAACCATGTTAAAAACTTCTAATATCTCTCTGTTCTTCCTCTTTCTCTCTCTCTCTCTCTCTCTTTTCACATTCAATTTGTAGTTTGAGGTTCTGAACTTGGGTTAACTAGATTCAACTGTTAACATTTTGGCACTAGAAGGAAGGCTTTAAATTGCATTCCCCTTAACTTTTTTTGATGGCTAGAGGAAGAACCGCTAAGAGTTCAGATGTTATAGTTGACCAATCTAATGGTTATATGGAACAACAAAGGGATCCAATCTTTCTCATGGTAGGCACTTATGTTGTCCTTACTATAGGTGTTGCCACTAACATGCCCCCAACAGCCTTACACTAACATGATATTATTGATGGAATACAAGCATGGCATCAACATTATGAGGTGCAAGAAAAAATGGTAAGAGAGTTGGCAGAAACGGTTAGGGCATTGACTCAAGCACAAGCCCAATGCTCACAAGAGCATAATAGGGGCACTACGTAGGAAAAAGCTCTCCAATAAACACAAGAAGGAGCTCAGGAAGAGAGACTAACTAGAGAAGTAGTTCAGCACACCTATTTAGCTCCCTCTACCAACTCATGGCCAAGGTCAAAGGTCCATCGAGCTTGTGAGGAGAATAAAGGGGATCATTAGTGACATAAGAGTTAGCATCGAGCTGAAGGCTCAAGCGAGACCAATAAGAGACTTCTCTCAGATCAAAGCCCACCGGGTCATGAGTAAAGGAAGTATAGGACCTCAAATCAACACTCTCATAACAAAAAAAAGAGCTAGCCATCTTCCAGCTGACAGTCTGAAACTCAGGACCATATGGTAAAGGAGCTACTACAAAGGGTAGAGTAGTTAGAACAATGCCCTTAACCTCAGGACCACTGAGATCATTACGAAGGGAGAACATCGTTCACTAGGGAGATTAAGAAAGAACCTCTCCCTCACAAGTTTAAAGCTCCCACTATCCCGCTGTATAACGGGGATAGTGGCCCATACGACCACCTAGATACATTTAACATACAGATGGATCTTCATATGACTAATCCTCTGGTCAAGTGTCGTGTCTTCCTAGTCACTTTAGGAGACATATCTTGAACATGGTTCAAGAATCTTAAAGTTTGCAATATTGATGGTTAGGAAGAATGCCAGAGGAGATTCATTAGTCAGTATAGGGCATTGAGAAGGTAGCTCACACCACCCTACCACCTCGTGACAGTCTTTTAGTGAAGGAATGAATCATTGAAAGACTACATTACTAAGTTCAGAAATGAGGTCAATCACGTAGAAAATCCATCAAATGAGAGCATCTTAATAGTGTTCTTAACAGGACTCCGCAAAGATGGGAAGCTATATGAGAGTATATATAAGTCTCTGGTAAGGGACCTGGGTGAATTCTATGAACAAGCTACCAAAGAGATCAGGTGGGAGGAAACCTTTGGCCCTAAAAAGTCTAAGGATGAGGCTAATAGCCCCAGCTAGAGTAAAAAGAGGAATAATACTGGGAATAGCAAGGAGAGTCAAGATGATGACCCCAAAAATTAGGCTGCAAAGAAGGCTAGGAACAAGTGAACTTGGCATAAAGGTCACCATGACAGCTACAACGTCTTATCAGATACTCAGGAAAGGATCTTTGCGATGGAGAAAGATAGGGAGGATTTCAGGAAGCCCAAACCCATAAGGACTCTCGACCAATTCAGAAATAAGAACAAGTATTGTGTTCATCATGATGAAATCCGGCACAGCACTTTTGAATGCAAAGCACTCAAGGATGCAATTAAGGACCTAATCAAGAGAGGACAACAACCAGCACAGCAATAAGGCCAACAGACTTTAGAGTAAGAGGAGGCACCTATAGTAAAAACTATATTTATCATTCACGGTGGGCCTAACATTGCAAGCATTTCAAACAGGTCATATAAACATTATGTGCAAGAAGCAAATCATGTCCTGTTTACAAGACACAGTGAATTCGATAGTCCTACCAAGAAAGTAAGGACGACCTCATACAACATCACCTTCATAGTTGAAGATGCATGAAGGGTACATTCCTTCCATAATGGCGCACTGGTTATCTAAGCTAGAATTGGTAACACTGAGGTATGAAGAATTATGATTGTTATAGGTAGCTTGGTGAATATCATGTACAAGGATGTTTTGAACAGATGGGACTAAGCGTATATCAACTGAAGCCTTCTCCAAGGCCCTTTATGGCTTTACAGGAGATGCAATACTATCAATAGAGTAAATCATGCTTCCCATTAGCCTTAAAGATTTGGGTCGCCAAGCAACCATCTTAGCAGACTTTCTGATCATCGATTGTCACTCAGCATATAATGTAGTGCTCAAACGACCTGTGATCAATGACTTAGACATGGTCACATCTACCAGGACACTCACCATTAGATTCCTAACCCCTAATGGAATTAGATGTGTGCAAGGTGATCAACACATAGCCCGATGCTACTATAAAGATGAAGTCAAGCTAGGGATAAGAGGAAAGAAGATTAATGTGATTTGTGGTAGAGAGCCACAAGATGTTGAACATCTCCATCCATATGATCAATGAATTTGAATATTGCTTATCTAATCTTGTAACATTATTCTGAAATTGATAAGACTGTCAATGTTTTTAAATTTTTATGACTGTTTACTAGTTTCTAGATAAATTTTTAGCAAAATACTATACTGAAAGTGAGCTATCACCCTTCTAATCTGGAAGCAAACACTCGCCCCTCTAATATGGAAAAGGCGAATGATGAACTTACAAAAACTCGATACCATATGGAACCAACTATTTGGCATCACATACGACAACTACTCGGCACCACATACAGCTAATTACTTGGCATTGCATGTGACCTACTATTTGACATCATATATGACCTACTACTCGGCATCGTATACGACCAACTATTCAACACCACATATAACCAACTGCTTGGCACCACATGTGACCTATTACTCGGCACCGTATGTCGTATGCTATTTGACACCATATATGACTAACTACTTAACACCGTATGTGACCTACTGTTTGGCACCACATACGACCAACTACTCAACACCGCATGCGACCTATTATTTGACACCATATATGACCAACTATTTGGTATCACATGCGACCTACTATTTGACCCCACATATGACCAACTATTCAGCATCACATGTTACCTATTATTCAGCACTACATATGACCTACTATTCGACACCGCATGTGACCTATTACTTAGCACCATATGCAACCAACTATTTGGCACCGAATACGACCAACTACTCGACACCGAATGCAACCTACTACTCATCACTGCATGCAACCTACTATTCAACACTGCATGTAACTTACTATTTGACACCATATGTGACTAACTATTCAACACCACACATGGCTAACTACTCGGCATTATATGCAACCAACTATTCGGCACCACATACAACTAACTACTCGACATCGTATGCGACCTACTATTTAGCACTGCATGTGACCTACTATTCAGCACTGCATACGACCTACTACTCGGTATCGTATGTGACCTACTATTTGACACCGTATACATCCTACTATTCGATACCGTATGTGACCTACTACTCAGCACCGTATGTGACCTACTATTCAACACCGCACACAACCTACTATTTGACACCACATGCAACCTACTATTCAACGCCATATGTGGCCTACTACTCAGCATCGTATGCGACCTACTATTTGACATCATATGCAACGTACTATTCAGCACCGCATGTAACCTACTACTCGACATCGTATGTGACCTACTACTCAGCATTGCATCTGACCTACTATTCGATATTGCACGTGACCTACTATTGGACACCGCATGTCACCTACTACTTAACACCGTATGTGACCTAATACTCAGCACTGCATCTGACCTACTATTGGATACCGCATGCTACCTACTACTCGACACTACATTCAAAAAACCCACTTAGACATTCATCTTAACAATGACAAAGTTATTGGTTTGCTAAAAGAGGTCGATTGACCTACTAGACATCCATTTTAACTAATGTTTGTTAAGTCATGGTTTATAGGAACTCATTCATGTCAACCTACATTATATCATTTGCAACCTACCAAACATACAACTATGGAAACTTGAACGAACAAAGTATGAATAGAGTATGAAGATCATGAAAAGGTTTATTGAAGATTCCTTTCAATGAGGAGAATTTACATCTCAAAGTTCAAAAATTACATTTAAAGAATGCTACAAACTATAGCCTGCAAGGAAGATTAGCCCTTAGAAGCTGTGTCCTAGGCTAGAGGGTCCATATGTGAGGTGAACAAGTTAACTATCATTTGATCATTAACAGTCTCCACAACCTATGAGCTGCTCCCTCTCCGAATTAGGTCCCAAGCAGGAGAAGCTCTATTTGCTAACTACAAACCCCTATCAGGAAGAGCTATCTTCATGTCCTCCTCGAAGCTCTTAATGAACTAGAGAACATTCCCATCAAAAAAGGAAAAATCCATCTCTGAATACTCCTCCCACAAGGTAAACAAGAAGTTAGCAGTGGCCTTAGATGCCGCTTCTTCTTTAGCTCTCGTAATCAGTATGGTGGTCTCTGCCTTAGCTCATGCAACCTCCTCTTTTGCCAAAATAACTTCATCCATGGCCACCTCATATTTCCAATTGATAGTCTCAGCTTGCTGCACTGTCATATCCAGTTCGACCTTAACTCTCGTTAGCTTATCAACCACTTTATTGAAGCTGGATGTGATAGCCTTACGATCTACCACCTTGTAAGATAAAGCTTCCTCTATTATTTCTTTGGCTAATTCAGCGTCTCTAGCTTTTTCCTTCAGTTCTAGCACCTCAGTAGTCATGGCAGCCAGGTCACACCTGAGCTTTTTCTTCCCCTCGTCCCAAGCTCGAAGTATTTTATTTAGCTTTATTATTGACAACAAGCCCTGAAAAATCAAATGATCAAGTCAGAATCACAAAGAGGTAAGAGAACAAAGTTGAAAGGACTTTACTTACTAGCAAGACATGACGAGCTGTCTAGCTTATCAATCCTTTCCCCTAGGATTCTTCTAACTCCAATATTTTGGCCTTATTGTGAAGCCTCAAGATCAACTCAACATTCTCCCAGAGAAAGTCGAAGTATTCTCCTATCTTTGGGCCAAGACCGATAGGTCACTCCTCAGCCTCGACCTTAGGTATCACCTTCTCTATAGTGATAATAGCCCTCTTCCCCTTGTCTACTCTTTGTTTTTGGTAGGGGGAGCAGATGGGCATGCAACCACTTGACCACCTTAGGATGTGAGGTAGGAGCCAACATTTGTGGGGATGCTACTACCATGGACGGATAAGATTGACTTACAGCAGTAGGGGCTATAGTAGCAGCAAGAGTCGATGAAGTTGCAATAGTAGCAAACTGAACAGAGAAGGAAGTTCATGGCATTTAGAGGTTGAGTCTCAACATGTTTTTATATTCTTTAAAATTTACTGGACTGACCTCCCTAGTTCAATGAGCTTCGATGTCTCTAGTGAGCTCAATGTTTAAAGCTGAAGCAAGTCTATGCGAACACAGAAGATCCTTGTTGAATTTGAGATCGTTCTTCAAATCATCTACAGTAATGAACTGGCCCAGCACCTTAACCTCCTCAGGCTCTAACATTAGTTTCTCCTTACTAGCTTCATTTGCAAAATGAAACAAAAAGTCAAAATCGAAGAATAAAACATGAATTTATGCAAGCTGGCATGTCCTTAGCTCACTTACTAGGGGTAAAGACGAAGCCAAAATTATGAAGATGATGCAAAGAAGGGCATGAAATGTAAAACCAGTGGGATTTATAGTTCCCCACATTAAACTTGCCCTTAGCATCACCTTGTGGCAAGATCCTCTTGAACTCCGTCTGACGAGTTATTAGTTCATAAATCCCAACACTCTAACCCATGCTCTTGATGCTAAATAGATAGCAAAGAACCCTAACCAAAGAAGGGGGGAGATTATTCCTAAGGTACAAGAGGGCGAGGGAGGTGAGCTGAGAATACAAATTTAGCGTGAACTAAAAGGGGGAGAGCTTTAGTTTATTCAACAATTCTATAAGATAAGGATAGACTAGGAACCTAAGCCTAGCAACAAGATGGTGGGAGCTAATAGCAACAAATCCTTAAGAGGGATAAGCCACGTGATCATCAGGGGAAGGTGTCATAATATGATGGCCCTTGGGAAAATGGTATGTTTCAAATATACCCTTAAGCTCATAAATCTTAGTGATCGAAGGGTGGTGCTTGAACACTATGTAGTCCAGGGACCCCTCACTCTTAGCAATCTGTTGGCCCTCAGTAGGACCAAGACAAGCAGCAAACCTCTCGGCAACTTCACCACTCTCAAAAGTCACTTCATCTATAAAATGCATCAGCTCACTTCGGGATGGAAAATTAGAATCTTCAGCACTTCCTATCTAGTGACCTTGGCATCTACGACCTACCATCTACACAAGAAGGAGTAATCAAGTCACTAAAAGTAGACCATACCTAAAGGCTAGGAGCTAATAGGGAAACATCCTATGCAACAGGCTAGACACGCCACATATCACCACACCTAAGACCCATACCACTAGACATATAATTCAACTAATGAACCTACTAAGCAGATAAGAGGCTAAATTCGATAATCTTCGATCTCAAAATCTACAGGCATTTTATCAAACAAATGGCATGCCAGTTTTACAAACAATGATAGGCATGCAAATAAACACACTACAAAATCGATCAATAGAAAAAAATTTCCTAACGACTAATGAGCACACATAATTGAACCAAGCCACCAGATATTAGAAACCCATAAAGCAAAACATTCATAAAAAGTAGAAGTTTAGAGCCAAGATTGTGTTTAGAAAACTTACTAAATCAACCAAAAGAGATGGGTCCAAAAAAGAGAATCCAGAAGATAGTACAATGAGCATGATCGATCTTTGACAGACTGAACCTAAAGATTGCTATTGCAAACTTAGTGAAGTAGAAAGGATGAAGAATGGTAGTAACTGGATGAAAGCTTAAAAAACAAGCAAGAAATTGAAGCACAAGTTTTCAAAAATAACAAGTCAGGGGGAAAAGAAAAGTTTTTCTCACCATATATAACTCGATCAGCCTCACCGTTAGAATAGGAGACTAATCAATGGTCTAGTGAGAAATGAGGCTCTATCTGATGGCTATGAAAAAATACCTGCATTAAATACAAAAATGATGACATGGGCAAGCACAAACGAAACGAAAGGACAAGAGTCCAAATGACGGCATAATAGATCATAGTTGATAGCTTTTACCAGTGAACTATAGCTCCCATCCTACAGATCACATTGAGAGCTGAGGGGCTAATGTTGTGGGTATTTTTAAAATCGTATAAAAGGGTTGGTAAAAGTTCAATGGATAAACTCAGTTAATAAGGGCCTAGCTCACATAAGTTTAAGGTCGCTAGACCAAGACAGCAGGTCACTAAATACGAGCTAAGGTGGTTAGTCAACAATGGTCAAAGCAACCATCTCAGGTCATTAATAACAAGGCTCAGCTTGTAGATCAAAGCATGCATCCACAACCAACAGTTCAAGGAAATCTATTCAGTTTCTTACTTTAATAGGAGTCTGTTATAACCATCAACCTTATATATTATGTAATCCTAATTAAGTCATGATACTTATCTGTTATATATTTACATTCAAATTGTAACCCCCAACTATTATAAAAGGGGAGGAAATCATTGTACATGACATAATTAGTCATTAGATATAAAAACACTCAACAAAGAGTAATAAAAGCTGTGGACGTAGGGATCAAACTGATTTTAATTGAACCACGTTAAAAACTTCTGGTGTCACCTTGTTCTTCCTCTATCTCTCTCTTTCTCTTTTCACATTCAATCCACAATTTAGGGTTCTGAACTCGGGTTGACTGGATTCGATTGTCAACAATAACATTTTACAATCTAACTTTTCCTTTGACTTTGAATTAAAGAGATTCTATTGCATGTGACCTATTAGGATTCATGCATGTTAGTGAAATTTTGTATAACAGCTTCTATTAGTTTAATTCAATTAAAACTCTTTTTAATTCAAACACAATTTCCTTAAATTGTTCAAATTTAGAGAAAAAGATTGGCTTCTAGCAAAGCATCATGACCGCCTAAATGCCAAAAATAGATTTGTGAAAATCAAAATCTTTTATAATAAGGCATTATTGTGCAATTCAATCTCTTCATCTCTTGATATTTAAATTGAATTTAAGTTATGGTTTAAATATCAACCCTAATACGAATGTCCAATCTTAGTTGTATATTTGACTATGTGCTATTTTATAATCATTCATACATAAAACTCCTTTTATATATCATTAATTGATTATACATAAAACTCCTTTTATGTATCATTAATTGATTATATATAAAACTCCTTTTATGTATTATCAATATATAGACCTACGATTTTGATCATAGCACAAGTGTTAGAACATCTTTTGAATATCATTCCTTGTTAACAAGGAAGATGCATTCCATCTTGATCAATCACTACTTTCATGTAATTCATGGTGTGCCCAAAATTATTTGTGTATACTTTTTAAGAGTGCAAGCCTGAAATAAAATCAAAGTACATGACTTCATACATAAGATATTGTATTGATCTCAAGTCTAAGGATCATTTATACTGTCTTTCACATGAGAAGTTCATTGACACATGATAACATTACATATGATTTCTCATGGTGGGTCAATCTAATCATATGTTCCATAACATATATCCATATGTTTGTCTAAATATCAACACATCAAATAGTGGATAAGATCACTTCAATCTTCTAGAAGAATGTGACATGACATATGCTAGTTTACTCATGAATAATTAATATTTTATTTTCTTAGTTATTTAACAATCAAGGATATTTAGAAATATAATTATCTGTATAAAATTATCTAATAATTACAATCTCAATTGTAATTCATTTATATACAGTTATATTTCAAGGAATTTATCCAATATACCATACATATATAATAACATATATATATATTAAAACTAAATTGATAAAAAGGCCAAAACATCATTTTTTTATTAAATATGCTAAGATATATAATATCTATGTCATTACAACTAATTGTTTTTAGGGCATCTTATATTAACAATCTCTCACATAACCTAACGCAAATCATCCCTATATCTAATCCTGATTCTTTCTTAATAATGATCAAGCTTTTACTGGGACGAAGCCTTAGTAAGGGGAGTAGCTACATTTTGTCTGTGGGAATTTGCTTTATACTTTTTTGGTTGTGCTCTATGATATCTCTAATCAAATGGAAATGTCTCATAACATGTTTGGAACTTTGATGAGACCTCAATCCCATAGCTTATGCTATGACTCTATTGTTATCACAATAGATTTTAATTAAATTAATAATGTCAGGAACCACTCTAGTTCAATGATGAACTTCTTTATCCAAATAGCTTCCTTTGCAGCTTATGAAGCAATGATATACATAACTTCAATTGTAGAATCTGTTGTAGTATCTTGCTTGGAATTTTTCCAATATGTTACTCCTTTATTAAGAGTGAATACAAATCTTAACTGTGATTTGTAATAATCTTGATCTGATTAAAAGCTTGCATCTGTGAAACCTTTGATTTCCAAGTCAGAGTCTCCTCCATATATCAAGAACACATCCTTAGTTCTTTTCAAATACTTAAGGATGATTTTGACTGCACTTTAGTGTTTTTCATCTGAATTGGCTTGATATCTACTAATTACACTTAGTGCATAGGAGATATCTGGTCGCGTACATAGAATAGAATACATGATTAATCCTATTATTGATGTATAAGGAATCTCATTCATGCATTTTCATTCATATTTCATTTAAGACACTGTTTCCTAGACAAGCGAACACCATGAGAGATGGGTAAGAACCCTTTCTTAGACCTATCCATGATAAACCTCTTTAGCATCTTGACTATATGCATGGATTAAGAGAAGCTAAACAAACTTTTAGATCTATCTCTATAGATCTTCATAGCCAAAATGAAGCTTACGTCTCTCAAATCCATCATGAAGAATGTTTTAGACATCTACAACTTGATAAATTGTAACATAAGAATGTCATTTTCTATAAGCAATATATCATCTGCATACATCAACAAGAAGATGAGTATACTCCCACTAACCTTCTTTTACACACATGGTTCATCAACATGCTTAATGAAGCCAACAATTTGATTGCTTCATCAAAACAAATGTTCAAACTCAATGAAGCTTGCTTCAATCCATTTATGGACCTTTATAGCTTGCATACCTTTTTGGGTTTAGTCTTAAAGGCAAAGCCCTCAGATTGTATCATATATATATATCCTCTTTCAGGTTTCCATGGAAAGATGTTTCAACATCCATTTGCCAAATCTCATGATCATGATATGTAACTATTACAAGTAAAATCCAAATGAACATTAACATGGCAACTGGCGAAAGGGTCCCTTGTAGTCAACATCTTGCATTTGCCTATGACTTTTTGCCATCAACCTAACTTTATAGGATTGTACTTTGCCATCTGCATCTGCCTTTCTCTTAAAGATCCATTTGCACTTAATGAGTTTTATTCCTGTAAGTGTAATGGCCAAGTCCTATACTTGATTTTCATATGTTGAATCCATTTCAAATTTCATGGCTTCTCGCTACTTCAAGGAATCAATATCTGATATTGCTTCCTGGTAGCTAGTAGGTTCATTTTCATTCTCTTGTGTAAGAAGAAAACCATATCTTTCAGGCTCACGACATTCCCTACTAGATCTCCAAAGTATAGGTATACTATGAGCTTGATTACTTATCTCAACCCTCTGAGGTAATTGATCAGGCTTATCCTTAATTATGTGATATATGTTATTTTGTGGCTCTTGAACTTCTTCATGTTCTACTTTACTCCTAGTAGCCTTTTCAAGGATAAACTTCTTTTTCAACAGATAGTGTTTGTTGAGATAAACACTTTTTGCTCAATAGAGCGGTAAAAGTAACAAGCTCTTGTTTCCTTAGGGCATCCTACAAATAAGCATTTATCATTCTTAGATCCTAGATTGTCTATGATAATCCACTTCACATAAGCAGAACATCCCTAAATATTCATGTGTGAAAGACTTAGTTTCTTTCCAAATCATAGCTTGTATGGTGTTTTATCATAGTTTCTTTCCCAATCATAGCTTGTATGGTGTTTTATCAATTGACTTTGATGGGACAAAATTATGGATATATGCAACAATCTCTAAATCATAACCCTAGAAAGAGATTGGTAAAGTTGCAAAGCTCATCATGGATCGTACAAGGTATGATTTCTCTTTTTTGAAACACCATTCATTTGTGACGTTGCAGGTGGAGTCCACTGTGAAACAATCCTAAATTCCTTTAAATAATCCATAAATTTCTAGCTTAAGTATTCTCCATCTTGATTAGATAAGTGTCTTGATACTTTTTCTAATTTGTTTTTCTACTTTAATTTTAAATTCTTTGAACTTTTCAAAGGCTTTATACTTGTATTTCAAATCCTTTTACAATCTTTGAATTACTTCAATAAAGTAACCACTCTTTATCTTTCATGGATAGGAAACCATCAATTTTTAAGGTGCTAATCAACAAAGATTTATCTACTCGTCTGGTTAGTAACTTTAATATAATATATTTTTTGATTTTATTCTTAGTTATTTTTCCACGTAGTAAGTTACTTATTTATTTTTGTGCTGTATTAATCTGCTACACTTCTTCGTGCTTTTAGATGATTTTCTGCTATCTCAGCCATTTTCTTAACGACATAAGTTTGTAGTTATGTATTTTTACTCTAACTTTAAGCTTCTCCATCCTCTAATTATATTCGTGAAAAAAAAAATCACCTAAATGCATGTATTTTTTTCAGTTTTGAAAAAAACTTCAGCAATACTCCTTTGTGCAGTTCTTCGTGAATACCTTTTTTTGTTTAGTAACTTTTATATAGCATATTTTGTTTATTTTATTTTCTGTTATTGTTCCTAGCAGCAGGGTTTTGTTTATTATTATTTTTATGTGGGTTAAGCTTTGCTGTGTAGTGGATGTACTATATTTACTCCGTGTGAGCATATGTCTCACTGACTTTCTTAAAATTTTAGGTATTATTATATGTGTAATTTAAAATATTCATACTTATTTTCAAATTTTATTCTACTAAAATATTAAAACACAGTATCCTAAAAGGTAAAAGTTTATCACAAATATAATCATTGAAAAAAATTACTAAATTTATTTAAAGATAAATGAATGAAGTAAGATTAATTAATTGTATAAGATTTATATTTTTCAAATTCTTAAAAAATATAATTTATTTTAAATTATAATATATTATAATTTAAAAAATATTTTAATGATAATATAATTTAAATTTTTTATTTTTAATATTTTATTTTAGTGTTCTGCATCCTAATTGTGTCACTGATGCTGTGAATCGAAAATTTTCATGTGAACACACGTTCATTTAATTTGTTTGAAAATGCCTGCATACTTTTTCTGATTCCGTTAGTAATTTCTTCCTGAAAAATAATAACCTTTTAAAAATTTTCATAATCCAACTTGTGACAATGGGAGTTATAACTTTTTGAATATTTATTAATTACAAGACAAGTGTTTACAATGTTGCAATTTTTGTAAAAACATAATTGCAATATTTATATACAAATAAATAATATGAAGTTACTCTTTAAACCCTTCACTTATATGACTTCAATTACCATAGGTTACACACGTTTTTGATAGAGTAGTAAATGTAAACAAAAGTAAAAATAATTTATCCTACCTAGTTTAGAAGAATTCAAAAGATCAACCCTACGGTGATTGAAATATATTTAATATTTTATTTAAGTATATTTATGAGTAATGCTTTAGTAAATATTTAGAAATTTTTAACTTTTTCCGAATTTTTGTATAAAAATTGTAATTTTATATACAAAATGTTATGATATTATAACAAATTATAATTTTATATAGCATTTGTATAAAAAAATTTTAATGTCATCAATCAAAATTATAATAAAAAAATTATTTTTAAAAAATAAGTTAAAAAACATAAAAATATTTATAGCGTGGAAATAATACATCCATAATATCTGTCCCAAACAATTCTTCATCTTTCCTCCCTATTGAATGTCAAAGCACTAACAAACTAAGTCATTATATAATTGGAATATAAAACGTGCCGAAAATTTATTTAGTAAACGAAATTTAATCGTTAATTTTTAAGACTTTTAATGTTTTGAAAATTAAAAAATTAAAATTTTAACTTGTATAAGTTAGACAAAAGTAATAAATGGATAATAACATTTATAATCAATTTTCATTTATAAAATTAAAATATAAATATTTGTTATAAGAAAGGCATATAAAGAGTGTAATTGGTGTATTCAATAAGTTAGTTTATAAATTATTGACATAGCCAATAAGTTCTTTTTTATATTTTAAAGATATGTGACACACTAAAATTTTTTAAAAAATAAATTCTGTTTTAATAAGTTATTCCAAATAGCTTATAACCCATAAATTTAGAGCTTTTAATTTTTTTTATTTATTCATTTTCTTTTAATTAATTGATAGTTTATATGCTACATCTTCGTAATATTATATACATCAATATTTTTTTAATATTATATTATCTTTGATAGTTGTCCTTTTTCTGCAACATCAAAGAGATAAAAAGAAGGTTACATATAATTTATGTACATTAATTCAAAATAAATAAATATATAATATAATATAATATAATTAGTTAAATTTAGATAATTATATTGTTATTTTAAATATTTTAATTACATTAATATAATTTGATTTCAAAATAAATATGAATAATTTATTTTATTTGTATATTTATATTACCGTAACCTTTAATATCAGTTTACCTGCACCTTTCAAGTTAATCATGCCAAATATAGTCAAAATCTCTCGAGAAGACTTTGCTCAAGGATTCCGATCATGTTATAATAAAGACAAATAATGAAAAGATAAATACAATTCTTACTGTCTTTTCTCGCAGCAACTCAAATATACCACACACACCTATCTAAAAGCCATATGAAAGGATTGAATTATTGAAATGGCATATAAAGCTTCGCTCCTAATCCTATAAACATTGACAGAAACTGAATTCTTTCAATCCTCTTGAATTCCTTCTTTAGAAAAACATCCCATTGTCTTTCATGGAGACACCAAAAAAGTTAACTAAGCAAATGAATTCTTCGTTTTTCAAAGTTTTGATATATCAAGAATTTTCTACTCGCCTGCCTGGTAACTTTTATATAATTTTTTTTTTTTAGATATGAAGAAAGACTTGATGAATTATTCTTTACAAGTTGTTCTCGGTTTGTGACAGCAAATTCCACCAATTTTTGTGAAGAAATATGGTGAATATTTGTCAAGCAAAATAGTGCTAAGGAATGATTAGAATGAATGTTTAGGAAGTTGAAGTGGCGAAGATTGAAACAAGTTGCTATTTTGGAATGGATGGGAAACTTCTGTGGAAGGTAATGCTTTGGAATTTGGAGACTTTGTGACGTTCGAATATTGTTGCAATTCAACATTCAAGTTCAAAATGTATGGGACAACATGCTGCGAGAAGGAGCTTCACACAACTTCTGAACCCAAACAAAATCAAGAACAAGATCCTCAAAATGGTAAAAGGGAAGTGATTCTTATTGATTCTGATGATCATCTAACTGGTAAGCTCCTTTGCTTTAAAACTCTGGTTGAGATATTGTATTCAAATCGATGTTTGAAATCTGGTTTCAGGCCAACCGAAGCGTTCCAAACGTAAAAGAAGAGAGAAAGAACGTGCTATGCAACATGATAAAGGAATAAACTCTAATTCTGTAAATCCTTCATTGGATATTACATTGACATCTACATATGTAAACACTTATCTGGTAAGTCATTCTTCTCAAATTTTCATAATTTTATTGTATGATGATAACATATATTTGTAATTTTATTAATTGTAACTTCATTTAAAACACTGATTTGGGATTTTAAACTGTGTAGGCCATACCATTAACCTTTTTCAAGAAATATATGAAAATGGAAAATCAAGAGATAAAGCTTAAGATGGATGGGAAAATATGGAGTGTGAATCTTTGCATGAATTACAGAAAATCTAAAAAATGTAGAAAGGCCAAATTCACTGTTGGATGTATGCAATTTGTGAGAGAGAATCATCTAAAAGAGAGAGATGTTTGTATCTTTAAAATGCTCAAAACTGATGCTTCTGTTTTCTGTGTCCCTATCCATAGAGATTGAAGGATGATTCAATGCATAAAGCTAGCTTGGAAGGAAGAGTGGTTGCTGTATTTGGGGTTTATCCTGATGATTTGTAACCCGGCTAGCTGTTTAATTGGAGATGCTTTTGTTGCTAGACTTTTATTCTGAGATTACTTATTCTCTCTTTGTGTATTTTATACATCTTTAATTATGTCATTTCTAAAGCTTTTATTTTCTTGATGAATAGTGACAGTTGTACACTTTATATTTTCCAACAATGTTATTTTCAATATTTTATATTTATATTTTCACTTTTTTTTTCAAACAAATGGATGAAATTTTCTAATATCTTGAATTTTTTAAAAATTTATTTCAAAAATAAAATAACTTTTTGAAAAATTTGGAAAAGTAAATTTAGGAATTTCAAGAATTTTAAAACTATACATTTTGGTTTTGAGGAGTCTAGATATGATACAAATAAATTATATGAATTTTAGGAAATTGAAATTTCCATTTTTGGACATTTATAGAGTAGAACCTATGTTTTCGAGGGTTTAATTTCTAAAAATTTCAGAAGATCAAAACTAGCTACAAGTGTCCAACAGCTACAAATTTATAATTGTTATAAAAGTAATTAATAGAACCACTTGGTATTAAAATTTCATGGCCACTGGCTATTAGTAAGCATGTCAATTTTGGACTTTAAGTGAAGAAATTAACAACAAAACAAGAGAAATTATAAAACTTGTTAAGAAAAAAGTCAAAAATAATAATTGACTTTCTTTCTCCATTTTGCCTCCAAAGTCAGCTCCCTTCTTCTTCTTTCTCACACCACTCTTCTATTACAATTCATGCAATAAGGATCTCTTTAATATTGGAACTTCTCCCTCTACACTCTCCCTTTATCTACAAGTAAGCATCCTAATCCTTTATGTTAATTTTTTATATTTTTATTTCAGATTCCTCTCTTTTTCCTCTTCAATTTGATACTAAAATCATATTGATTCATTGAGTAAAATCCAAGTTATGAATTTTTGAAGCCAATAGACACTATTCAACCCATAAACTCATATGGATTTTCTGGTGTTTTTGAGGCTCAAATCTTCTATTATTAGCTTATTTTTAAAGGCTGAAGTTATGGTTTAATGGCATTTGACAATTTAATGCAAGAAAACTCTTGAAAATCCAAGGAAACTAACATGCCATCTCTCTTGTTCATGAAGAGTATCGGAGATCTTAGTGGAACAAAATTTGATTTTTTGTTTCCAACTGTTAAGGTAAGTAATTCTTACCTTTCTTGTGAATTATAAAATAACTAATTAATGGTAAATCAGTGATTTATTGGGTATGTTAAAGAAAATGGATATTGGATGAACTTGTGGTATAAATTGATTTTAATTGGTGTTGTTGATGTAAATATAGTGCTTTGATTGGAAAAGCTTGGTTTTGTGTTTAGCTCTTTCATGATTAAAGGTTGGTTGTGTTAGCACATGAAGTTTGGTTAAGAAGATAAGAGTAGCATAGTTGCACCAAAAACTTGTACAAATCTGGGCATGTGAGTAGAATCACAAGCATGATCGAGAGCACAAAAATTGAAAGTCGAGTAGAATCATGATTAGAATCATGAGAACTAAATGTAAAGGCTTCAATTTGACTTGAGCCAAAATAATTTAAATTGAGAGTCTGCTCAGTAAAAGTTGCAAACTTTTGAGAAGTTTAGGATTATATGAGATTTGAATCATGAGCAAGATAAAAAACAAGGCATGGTCAATTTGAATAGGGTAAAAATAGGCTAAATTTTCAATCTAAATTGCAATAGCCTAAAGGCATACTTTGCCTCTGCTATCATAATCACAAACTAAGTGTAAATAAGGGATATTTGAATAGTAAACCCCTCAAGGTGAAAAATATGTTAAGATATCTTTGGAATACTTATATGCTAATGATGTGTTGCCTAAAACTTCTTCTTCATAGTTGTGTGGATAATATGGTTAGGGTTTTGGGAATAACTAAATAATGGAATAGTGGAATAATAGAGTAACAACGTTGTTAGGAGATGTTGGAAATTGAATAATTGAATTTGAAAATATAAACGATATGGATTTTTGAATGGATATAATAATTAATGATGCTATAACAATGATATTGAAGACAATATTAGGATAAAGGATTATGTATTATGTGATATGATTTCTAGTTAATTCAAGTTTAGCAACTAAGAAATCATATATGGGTAATTAGTAAACCTAATAGTTATCTATACATTGATAATATGGTAATAATCCTAATAGCTAATGAAATAATGAAACAAGAAATGTATGGTTGTAATTGTGATGGGAAGTAATCCATGCGATCAAGATTGCAATCGAATATAAATATTGTTATATTGTTATTACGAACATATGACATAGTTATTGTGAATGATGACTTATGATATGTGATATATACTATATCAGATATGATAAATGATAATTAGTAATATTGAAATATGAAATCTGAACAAGATTGCCATGAGAAGTAATACTATTTGAAATCTTGAAATTTCCCTATGATATGGGGGATAATGATTAATGCTAATGAGAAATGACATTGTTTAAAGTTTGAAAATTTTCTTGTAAGACTTGAAATGTGAATGATGGGATGTGATGGGAATAATGAACTAGATCCCGGATCTATGCGTTATGATATAATGAGTGGGTTATGAATGGCTTGGAAGGAAAAAGCTAGGGATAAGTGAGATATGACTAGATTGGAGTAAAAAAGAGAACCTTGATTATATTGTTACTATTTGTTGTGTTTATGCACTTGAGTTATCAATTTGTAAAATGCTAAATTGTAATATGATAATGTGAACTGAAAATGTGATAATTGATACTAGCTATTGAAGCTATAAAGTTTATAATCCCTTATAACATGTTATTATTAGTGTTGAGTGATGCCACCTAGAGGTTAGATACTTATGAATTTTGTGAAACACTAAAAATCTATAAATTGTTTATTAAACTTGGCTTCGAGTGTGAATATATGGCTATGATGTACATAAATATTATTATTTATGATAAATTCATAAGTTAGGTATAAATTTATCTCACAGAGCCTAAGACTCACGCTTCTGTGAACTATTTTTTAGATTCTCAATATATTGTTGCTCCTCCTCTATTAGAACATAAAGATAGATGCTAAACCTATTGAAATAATAGTCGATATGTCACAACTACCACAGTGAGTCTTTAGAAGCATTATGAGGATGGAAATCATTATAAGAACATATTGTTCTAAAAACTTAATGTAAATTTTTAACACTGCTATTTTCAGGAGCATGTACCTTACTTAGGCTATGATTTATATAGTACATAAATTTGCTTATCTCTCCACATGTCTTTCTTTCCATAAACTCATAGTTTCTTAACTAACCAATTGGATTTAAATAGGAATGTTTTGGAATTAATGAAACAAATATGAACAGTATAGGTTAATGGAAATATGAGCAAAGACTAGTGATCATCAATTAGGAATTAATATTCATGCTAGTTAGGACCTGAAATTTTAGGTCATGACATGTTTGATATCAGAGCATGGTCTAGGATAGAACTTGTGCATATAAGCCTGCATATTGAGTCATACGGTGGTGGTTTAATTAAACCTTAATAAAAACAATACCAGTAGCACCCATGCACCTGGGAGCATATATTATTGATACCATTCCCATTAACCTTGTGAAGTATGTGTCCATACCAGCAGAATTAATTGGAATCTTTTGTATTTTTTGAGAATCTTATTGATTTTGTAATATAGAATATGGTAAGAACTAGAAGGTAGGAAGGGCAAGAATCTAGATTAAATAACGAAGGATCATCTATTAGATGAAAAGGCCTACATTGTGAAGTCGATGACAATCCTGAACGCCCTCCATAGGCAAAAAACTAAGTTTTGGTAGGCAATGAATTGCCTGATATATTCAATAACACAAAATCAAAATTATGATCAGAATAGAGAGCTCAATAGGGGTAGACAAAATAAAAGAGATCGAATTTCTCTTGCTAGAAATGAACAAGAAAATAGGTTGAAAATTATTCATGAGTTTCTAAAATTGAAGCCACCTTAATATACGAGAACAGATTCGACTAAGGACCTGTATTAGTTTCTTAATCAAATTGAAAGATATGGTAGGACATTACAATGTTTTGAACCCTTACTAATAGAGTTGGTAGGGTATTAGATAAATGATTTGGCACATTACTGATATGTGGGAACTATCAAAAGACGAGCTACCAATGTTGAACCATTAACCTGGGTGATGTTCCAAGGAACTTTTATTTATAAATTCCTTCCTCCTAGTGTTCTACAGGTGAATGCCAGGAAGTTTGAAAATTTGAGACAAGGGAATTTATCCGTAAAGGCGTATAAGGTTAAATTTCACTTAACTTTCTTGATATGCTACTCATTTGATTCCTAATAAAACTATGAAGCTAGAAAGGTTTGTATAAGGACTTCATGATTACTATTTTGATCGAGTCAAAATTGATTTAGATACATCATACTAACAAGCTATGAATCAAGCTTTGCAGATTGAATTAAGGTTCAAAAAGAGTTGCAAAAAGGATGTGTCCTTTAATACTAGGAAAAGAGGTCAAACAAAAGAAACGAGTATTGCATTAAGTGAAAAACCAATTCTAGTTCATGAAATACCACTTGGTAAGTGGAAAGGAAATTATACTATCGGTCGTAAAATCTAGTTGCAAGAAGAGACGTAAGAGGTCAATCAATTTCAACCATTTTTGCTCCATTCCATGGGAGAAATGCATTCTAGAGTCAGGGGAATTTCAATGTTAACATGCCATAATGCAAAAATTATAATGCAAAGCATTACGGATTGTGTAGAAGAAAGTTGACTGAATGTTCTCAATGTGGACAACAAGGACATAAAGTGTGGGAATGCCACATGAATGTAAGAGCCTCGAGGTATGATGAAAATTATCAAGTTCGACATCAAAATCAACAAGTAACCCACATACAGCTTTGGAGAGAGCACCAGTTGTGTCTAAGGGAAACGATGGAAGAGATAATTGAGGAAGAAACCCCAATGTAGCCGCTGTGAGAGTTTATAATCTTATCTGACAAGAGGCTCGAACATCAAATGCCGTAGTTTCAGGTCATCTGAAAATACATAAATTATAAACTCAGTATTATTTAACCCTAGAACTACTTATTCCTTTTTTGTCTTGCATTAATAAATAAACCTAGTGCATCGATAGAATCACCGTTAATAATAGTGGTTTTAGTTGGCATGACTCTTCTAGTCAATTATATGTATAAAAATTATGCTATAATAATAGAAGATGATCTAGTATATATAAATCTGGTCATATTGAACTGTTTCGACAAGATGATCACCTTTCATGTGAATGAAACTTCTCTTGTAGTGTTTATAGGAGAGCAAATAACTAAGATAGTTAGTTTGATTTCAAACATGTAAGCTTGGAAACTTCTAAAAAGGGGTGTATAACTTATTCAGTGATGGTGGAAGACTTGGAGCAAATTGTTCCAAATCCAAGTGAGGTTTTGGTGATATGTTAATTCCTCAATGTATTTTCTAATAAAATTACCTGAATTGCCATGTGATTAGGAAATCGAGTTTATTATCGATCTTGTACTCAGTGTGTAACCTATTTCCATGCCTCCTTACTATATGGCATCCTTGGAATTGGAAGAGATAAAAAAAAACTCAACTATAGGAGTTAATTGTTATAGGCTTCATTCACTTGAGTATATCATTGTGCAAAGCATTCATGCTCTTTTTTAAAGAGAAAACAAAATGTTACAATGATGTATCAATTATTGTTAGCTGAATAAGGTGACTATTAAGAATAAATATGCCCCCTCATATCAATAATTTGTTTAATCAGTTGCAAGGGGCTAGATATTTCCCAAAGATAGACTTGAGATATCATCAGATAAAAATTTGTAAAGAAGGAATTGTCAAAGGAGTGTATGTTGTATATGGCTAGAACATTGGGAAATGGGTAAATGTTAGAGTAACTGATTAAAAAGCTTATTGAAGTTACTTGTTTAAGTGTTACTTGCTTTATGACTTAAGATTAAAGTTAAGAGAATGTTTTTATAAGAATGGTATTATAATTAGAAAACTCTTAAATGAACCCAATAGATAGTGACCTTTGAAATATTAAATTTTGCATATAGAATTCTTACGGTGTTTGTAATTTGTGTGAATTGGAAATGGTATAATTGGTCAAAGGTCAAAATAAGTAAATGTGATAATAAGAAAAATTAGAGATTTAAGATTGAAAATAAGAGAGTGGCATGATTATTGGTTAATAATAAATCATGCAAATTGTTCGAATATTAAATCAATAATTGGAGATAGATGGAATAGTTTCTTGAAAATAACTATGTTTTAACCTTACGGGAGAGCACAGGCTATAGGCAAAATCCTCCAAATGTGAATTTTAGGTGATTAGTGTCAATTTTCTAGATCATGTAGTGTCATAGATGGGGGTATAGAGAAATGGCCTAGACTCATGATAGTTATTGAAGATTCAAAGTTTCTTAGGATTAATTAGATGTGACTAAAAATTCATCAAAAAATTTCTCTAAGATTTCTTTATCGTTGACTAAGCCTACTTGAAAAGAAGTATGATTTGAATGGGCTCCCACATGGGAGAAAGCTTTTAAAAGCTAAAAAGATGTATAACAACAACCTAATATTGCATTGCCAGCTGGATCATGTGGCTAAGAAGTGTGTTTCACGAATTAGGCTTGGAAGTGTATTGATACAGAATGAAAGAGGTATTCTGGTGGGAACATGAAATGAGATGTTCTTGAATATGTAATTAAGTGTGTTCTGATGATCAAGTATTTTTCAAAGTATCTCCAAGGAAAGAAGACATGCATTTTGGTAAAAGGAAAATTGGTGCTGCTATGTATTGGACTATTTCAAATTATCAAATGCTTAGAAGTTGTAGCGTATCAATTAGAATTGCTAGCTGAAATGCAAGAAATCCACCTAGTATTTCATGCTTCCGTGTTAAGGAAAATATGATATGAATAAATTTTGTATAAGTAAAGACAAACCAATTTAACTAGACACCAAATTGACTTATAAAGAACAACTGCTAACTATTCTTGATGGACAAGTTCGAAACCTAAGATCAAGAAAGGATACTATGGTCAAAGTGTTATAGGGACAATATAACGAACAAGAAGCCACATAAGAGTTAGAATATGATATTCAAGGAAAATATCCCCAATTATATAGTATGAAATGAGTATAGTAATTAGTCAATATCAGTAGTATTTATAACTGTTAGTTCATTCTTGTGAATTTATCATTGTTGTTCAAATTTCGAGGATGAATTCTTTTAAGGGGGAGAATTGTAACATCCTAAATTTCTAAAAAAATTATTTCGAGCATAAAATGTTTTTTTGGAATATCTGGAAAGGTAAATTTAGGAATTTTGAAAAATTTGAAACTATACATTTTGGGTTTGAGGAATTTAGATATAATAAAAATAAATTATATGAATTTTAGGAAATTCCCAAGAAATTGAAATTTCCATTTTTGGATACTTATAGAGTAAAACTTGTGTTTTCAGAAAATTTCAGAAAATCAAAACTAGAGCTACAAGTGCTTAGCAATTGCAAATTTATAGTTGTTACAAAAGTAATTAATTAAACTACTTGATGTTAAAATTTCATAGCTACTGACGATTGGTGAGCATGTCAATTTTGGAGTTTAAATGAAGAAATTGACAAAGTTACAAAACAAAAGAAATTACAAAACTTATTAAGGAAGAAGTCAAAAGTAATAATTGACTTATCTTTTCCCATTTTACCCCCCAAAATTGGTCCCTTTTTCTTCTTTCTCATGCCACTCTTCTGTTGCAATTCATGCAACAAGTTTTTTCTTTAACATTGGATCTTCTTTCTCAACACTTTCCCTCTCTCTCTCTTTACAAGTAAGCATCTTAATCCTTCATGTTAATTTCTTATACTTTTACCACTAATTCTTCTCTTCTTTCTCTTCAATTTGATACCAAAATTATATTAATTCATTAAGTAAAATTTGAGTTAAGAATTTTTTAAGTCAATAACCACTATACATTTCACTATGCAACCTATAAACTCATATGGATTTCTAGTGTTTTTGAAGCTCAAATCTTTTATTTTTAGCTTGTTTTATAGGCTTAAGTTATTGTCTAATGGTATTTGACAATTTAATGCAAGAAAACTCTTGAAAATGCAAAGAATCTAATATGCCTCCTCTCTTGTTCATGAAGAGTATTGGAGATCTTGGTGGAATTAGATTTGATTTCTTGTTTCCAATTATTAAGGTGAGTAATTCTTACCTTTTTTGTGAATTATAAAATAAGTAATTGATGGTAGATCAATGATTTTTTGGTATGTTAAAGAAAATGGGTAATAGATGAACTTATGGTATAAACTAATTTTGATTGATGTTATTGATGTAAATATAGTGGTTTGATTGGAAAAACTTGATTTTGTTTTAGTTCTTTCATGAATGAGAGTTGCCTGAGTTAGCACATGAAATTTGGTTTAGAAAATAAGAATTGTCTTGATAAGATGTGTGGTTGCACCAAAACTTGCACAAATCTAGGCATGTAAGTAGGATCACAAGCATGATCATGAGCCCAGAAACTGAAAATCGAGTAGAATCATGATTAGAATCGTGGGAACTAAATGTGAAGGCTTTGATTCAACTCAAGCCAAAATAGTTTAAATTGTGAGTCTACTAGGTAAAAGTTGCAAACTTTCAAGAAGTTTAGTATTATACACAATCCGAATCATAAGCAGGATTAAAAATAGGGCAAGGTTGATTCAAACTAGGAAAAAACAAGCTAAATTTTCAATCCAAATCATAATGTCCTAAAGGCATACTCTACCTCTGCGTTCATAATTGTGAACTAAATGTAAATAAGGGCACTTTGAATCATGAAGCCCTAAAGGTGAAAAATATGTTAAGATATCTTTGGAATACTTATATGCTAATGATGTATTGCCTAAAACTTCTTCACAATTGCACGGATAATATGGTTGGGGTTTTGGGAATAACTAAATATCAAAATAGTGTAATAATAAGGTAATAACATTGTTAGGAAATGTTAGAAATTGAATAATTAAATTTGAATATATAAACAATATGAATGTTTGAATGGATATAATAATTAATTATGCTATGACAATGATATTGAAGACAATATAAGGATAAAGGATTATGTATTGTGTGATATGAATTGTAATTAATTCGAGCACAGAAACTAAGAAATCATAAATGGGTAATTTGTAAACCAATATCAATAAACCTAATAATTATCTATACATTGATAATATGGTCATAGTCTTATAGCTATTAAAATAATGAAACAAGAAGGGTATGGTTGTGCATGTGATAAAGATTGCAATCTAATATAAATGTTGTGATAATATTATTATGACCATATGACATGGTTATTGTAAATGATGACTTATGATATGTAATATATACTATATGAGATATGACAAATGATAATTAATAATAATGAAATGTGAAATTTGAACATGATTGTCATAAAAAGTGATAGTATTTGAAATCTTGAAATTTCCCTATGATATGGGGGATAATGATTGATGATGATAAGAAATGATATTATTTAAAGTTTGAGAATTTCCCTATATAAGACTTGAAAAGTGAATGATATGATATGATAGGAATAATGGACTGAATCCTAGATCTACACATTTTGATATGATGAGTGGGTTATAGTTAGCTTGGAGGGAAAAGGCTAGGGATGAGTGGGATAGGGCTGGATTGAAGTAAAAAGGAGAATCTTGATTTTTACTATTTATTATGTCTATATACTTGAGTTATCAATCTATAAAATGCTAAATTATAATATGATAATGCAAACTGAAAGTGTGATGATTGATGTTAGCTATTGAAACTATAAATTTCATGATCCCTTATATTGTGTTATTGTTAGTGCTGGGGTGATGCCATCCAGAGGTTAGTTACTTATGAATTTTGTGAAACACTAGAAATCTATGAATTGTTTACTAAACCTCACATGGAGTATGAATATATGGCTATGATGTACATAGATATTGTTATTTGATGATAAATTCATAAGTTAGGTACGAATTTATCTCATTAAGCCCCAAACTCACTCTTTTGTGAACTATTTTTAGATTCTCAGAATATTGTTGCTGCTTCTCCATCAAAATGTAAGGATGGATGCCAAACCTGTTGAAATAATTGTTAATATGTCATAACCACCGTAGCAAGTCTTTAACAGCATTGTGAGGATGGAAATCATTATAGAAACAGGTTGTTTTGAAAACTTGATGTAAATTTTAAACACTACTATTTTCAAGAGCATGTACCTTACTTGGGCTATGATTTATATGGTATACAAGTTTGCTTATATTTCCACATGTCTTCCTTTCTTTCCATAAACTCATAGTTTCTTAACTAACCAATTGGGTTTAAATAGGAATACTTTGGAAATAATGAAACAAATATAAACAGTATAGATTAATGGAAACAAGACTGGTGATTATCAATTAGGGAATTAATATCCACATCATCAAGATTTGAAATTTTAAGTCGTGACAAATTTAGAATTCTTATCCTCATCCATGTGAGAGAATGTGTGCTATCACATTAAAAGTGGAGAAGGGAATAACGTTTTTGTCTCCTCATATTGAAAAAAAAATACTACAAACGCATTTACTATTCATTTCCTTTCATATTTGTAATTTTACTGTGGAATCTTTTATTTTATTAGATATTATATAAAATACACATACAATATGCTACACGAATTTATTGATTTTACAGTGAAAAAGGGCTCACCATTTTTCGATCATGTGGTTATTATTTGTTTTGGTGATAGTAGGGACAACAAATCACAAAATACAAACACAAGAGTATCAAAGCTAATATTGAATGTTATTGCACTCCTAATATCCTTTACCCATTTTGTTAATTTATGCTATAATTCTATATTTTTTTTAATTTACTTAGTGGCATTCGATTTTTTTATTTACTAGACTAGAAATAACTCAATATGTAAAATCAGTATATATCAAAACATTAGCTAGTATAAAATGCCTTCAAATTTCAGGGGTTGTTTGGTTTAAATTGAAATGAATCAACAAAGGAAAATAGAATAAAGGAAAAGAATAAATCCATAATTTCCTAATTTTTTTATCAAGAAAAGTAGTGATAAATTATTTAGATTTAGAGTTAAATAATTTAGAGTAATTGGATTAATGATATCAATTAGAAGTAAAGAATTTCAAGTAAGAAAATCATAAAATTTAAGATTGTAATCATAATAAAATTATCAAAGATTATACTAAATCTAACCAATCTATAATGTAAAGAATTTGATTGCAAATAATTTATAATTGTAAGGTATTTTTCAATGAGAAAATTACAAAATAGCTGAATTTGAAAATATAAATGCTGAAAAAAACAGTAATGGATGAAACAATAAGAAATAATTACCAATTCCCAAGTAATCTTTCAATTTATAACAACAATATAAAAACTTTATAGGAAATCTTGCATTTATCTTATGAGTGATTTGATGTAATAAATATATTTGATTTGTCATAAAATTTTATAGAAAAATTAAGCATAATATAAGGGCTCTATGATTCAAATTTAAAAACAATCTAATTTGTATATTATTTTTTTCAATTTTTTTCCATTTTAAAATATTTTGATCATTTAAACATGATTTATTTATTTAGTGTGATTAGAAAAGTCCATTAACATTAACCCTAAACTTTTATCAAATTGAATTATTTTGGATCATTCACTTGACAAATTGGCCATTATTTTCCTTTTCTATTTTAGTAGAAGACAAAATTTGTCATATGCATTAACCTTCTGCTTGGTTGGAAAGAATTCGAGAGGAATGAAATTTTTAGTGGAAAAAAAAAGAGTGGAAAAGGGAGTTTGCTTCTGCTTGGCAAAGAAAAGAAAAAAGGAAGAAAAAAATTTGAGTGGAAAAAGGACAGTGAACCCTATGGCAAAAATTTTTTGTGCTTGAGCATGCAGAAAATGCAAAACACATTCTGCTTCTTCATGCCCTTCTTTAGCTCAGCTCATCGGCTTCTTCATTGTCTATTTGCTTCTTCAATCGATTTCAGGAGCTTCACCAAATGAGAGGGGAAATAAATAAGGTAAAATAAAAAATCTCAACCCATGATTAAATGCAAAATCAAGAAAAACAAATTTGTAGTTTCAGCTAATGGAAGGAGAAAGAGTGTAGAATAATTGGGAAGTATACTTGAAGAGCTAGTAAAGGCCAAAAGGAGCAGTGTTGAGAGAGCTAAAGTAGCCATGTTAAGGGAGGAAGAGAAATGGGTTAGAAGGGGCAACAATGGTGGTTGAAAGGAACACTTGGGATAGCTCAGAGAGTAAGAAAGAGAGTGTGTGAGAATGGCTAATGAGTACTAGCTAGCTAGATAGAGTGAGAAGAGAGAGTGATGTAAAGTTGTAAACGGTGTTGAACAAATCAAAAAAAAAATTCTATTTTTTTTCCTTTTCTTTCTTCTTATTTTCTACCCAATCAATCAATAAAACTTTATTTTCTTTTCCTCTCATTTTCTTTTTTCCCATTTTCTTTCCTTAATTTTGTTCTACTCTGCTAAGCATGGGGTAAATCAATTACCCCTTGATTGGTTGGAAAGAATTTGAGAGGAAAGAAAATTTTGAAGGAAAAAAAAGAGTGAAAAAGGGAGTTTGCTACTAATTGGTAGAAGAAAGAAAATGAGAAGAAAAGAAAATGAATAGAAAAATGACAGTGGCCCCACACCAAAATTTTTCTACACCCAAATGCACAGAAAATGAGCAAAAAAAGCAAAACATGTTCTGCTTCTCTGCTTGCTACTTCTTCACCATCTCTAACCCACTTCCTGGGCAAAACATGAACTTTACGAGTTGAATCTGCAAGGCTTTCCTCTAAATTAGTAAAATCCATGCTTCAAACTCCATATGCTTTGAGATTTGATCTGATGAATGTTCACCCTCTCACCAGTGCTTGTAACTTCACTAATAACCCTTTTAAGGCTCATAGTGCCTTCCTTGCCTGTTTAAAGATTCCATACATCAAATGTAACTCAATTCCTATTTTCCACAAAACTAGTTCAACAAATTGAAAATGTTGCTACTAAGGAAATTGAAGACTTAGCAAGTATCCCCTGGATACTGTTTGAATCTTGACAGCAGCAAACCTCTCATGTCCACCACCAAATATGGTGCCTCTGCCATGGCTAGTTAGCCTAACTATTGCTATTGCTGCCTGAGCAACAGCCACTGCTGCAACTGTGGCAGTAGCCACCACAATGGCTTGCTTGTTTTGTTCCTTGTCTTTTTCAATGTAGAATGACTGTAGCCAAGCAACTTTGGCAGGTGAAATGTTGGGTAGTATAGTGGCTGGGTTATGACATAAAAGGTGTGGAAATGAGTAGGAGTAGACCATTTATTGCCCCTGAACTTAGAATTTTCTTTATCCCTCTTTATGTCAAAGAGGCTCTTGAACCTGGTGGCTCTTCCCATTTGCTTACCCTGGGGCTGGGGCTGAGAACCGAGTTTGAATGCCAAGGATAGGAGCCTTGAAAGAAAAGGCTCTTGAAATAGTGAAATCTACCAACACTACAAGAAAAAATCGAATTTCCAATGGAAAAAATCCGTTGGAATCAGGCATTCCAATGGAAATTCCAACGGATTTAGTTCCGTTAGAAAACCTGTTGTTGGAATTAGAAATTCCAACGGCAATTCCAACGGATATATATTACCACGGACATTCCAACGGATTCAATCCGTTGGAATATGAATTGGGGATAAATCTCACGCATTGATTCAAACGGAAATTCCAACGGATATTGTCCGTTGGAATTAGTATTATCCGTGGAAAAAAATTCCAACGGATTTGTCCATTGGAATATTCCGTTGAATTTTTATTTTTTATATAATAAATAATATTTTTAATTTATCGAATAAATAATATTTTTAATATTTTTT
>JANHAO010000680.1:0-38640 GCA_026873985.1 Saraca asoca | reverse complement strand
AATAAATTTGACAAATCATAATATCATATCATAAAACAAGTCTAATGCGAACTAGAAGATCATTAACCGCACCTTAAAGGAGACCTTAATTTGGAGATCTAATTTTCTGTCCTTAAGGCTAGACTTAACGGAACAGTAATAGGAGCTACTTGCTACTTCAGTTGTAGACTTCACTATCTCTTCTATAATAGAAGCTCTAGACAAGTCCTGTGTTTGAGCAACAGAGAATTCCTCGTGAGATACAATATCCACTAACACCGGTCAACAAGAAACTTAACAAACAGTATCCACATATAGGTAGCGAACAAAGGTAAAATCATTAGTTGGCTATTTGTGACAAAAGGAGGAAGTAAAGAAAATGAGAGGAAATCAAAAGGAACTGATAATAGCTAAAAGCTCAAGATTACCTTGGATGAGAATATAAGCCATATTTTGAACAAGATTGAAAAATAAAAAATGCCTCTTACATTATCATAAACATATCAGAGCTAAAGTTTGAAGTTAATGTCAACCAGGTTACAATTATTACATCAAGAGCAATAGACACACACACTCTAAGCTACTGACCCTAATGCACATAAATACACTAACTTATTGACCTGATACTTGGAGAACCACTCAAACAAGGGGAACGTAGCAGATGCATTTAACCCATTCACAACATGTAAAGTACGTGATGCAACAAAAGCAATATCATGGTAACTGCAATTGAAAGTAGCTTCATTCAGCATATTTTCCAGAATGACAAGTGAATTTATATGTTAAAAATTGCAATCAAGCACAATTTTTCACAATTTAACATGAGAATAACTATAAAATAATAGAATTTAAAGAAATAATCAAAGGTGTAGAAGTTGGTCACTAGCTATAATCGAAGTAAATGAGAGGAAGTAGGACTAACGATAACGGAAGGAGATGAACGATGAGGGAAATGGGAGAGCAGTAGTGGTCGAGAGCTCGTTTGAGTTGTGGCCAAGAGTCTCTGCTATCTGGGCACAAAGGGCCATAAAATGCTTCAATTAAGATTGTATCAGAGCTACATGGCCAATTTCCATAAACAAAGCTATCCAAATTTGTAGGCAGAATGTAATCAGCACCGACTTTCAAACCCAGAAACAAGACCGACACCAACAAAAGAGCCAGAGCTAGAGAAATAATTTGACGGCCAGAGAAAGAAGTGCAGCCGAACCGCCTAGCTAAGAAGAGGAAGCCTTGTTCAAAAAAGCTATTTCTTCGAGCAAGGGTGACATCAGCAAAAGAGGCGGTGGTCAAAGCACTGAAAAATGCCGATCGAACTGGCTAGGCTAAGAAAGAGAGAGAGAGAAAGAGAGAGAATTCGAGGGAGAGGAGAGAGCAAAATAGAAGGTCGAGTGACCGGCTACCGGTAAGGCCAGTTTTTGCCAAATTTTAAAGGATTCCAATAGACATTCCAACAGAAATATCTATTGGAAATCAAAAAAATGCAAGTCAATTACCATTTAACAAATTGGTGTGTTTCAAATTGTTTTATTCCAATGGAACAATCCATTGGAATGTCCATTGAAAATACATTTTTTTGAAAAAAATTTAAAAACAGAGCATTTTGGTTTTTGGCCATTCCAACAGACATGTCTATTGGAATGTCTGTTGGAAGGTTTTCTAGAAACAGAATTTTCCTATGGACTATTCTAACGGAACTGCCATTCGTTGGAATGCCCAACGGATTCTTATCCATTGGAATATTCTATTGGAAAATCCTATTTTTCTTGTAGTGATATTAGAATTGTAAGGAGCTTTGGGAGTATCATAGGATTAGTGTGTAAAGTAGATAATTAGAGAAAATAGTTATCAAATCTTGTTAATGGTATGTCACAATTTTGAAAACTTGTAAGGACAATATGTTATTTTAATAACAAAGGATATTTTATTTTAAGAAACTAGAACCTCTATCATTACAAGTGCTAATAATTTGTAATGCATTAAATTGAATTCCTAAATGAGACAATCATGCACCTAACTTTGAGCTAAAAATACAAAGGGTGGTTAAAGTTGAAGGATTTGTCATGAAGCAACTAGTACTTTGGGCAACTGGTTAAGGAATACTAGATTTGACAGAAACATTTACATGAATACAAACAGCAATTGAGCACAATCAGGTTCACTAATGAGGAATAGGAGAAAAAGATAATACTAATAGTACTAATGACAACAATCATAACTACTTATAGAGCTATCCCTTAATAAAGCTCAACTATTTTGCTTCTCACATCATCACAAAATGGTATTGTACTCCATAACTAAACAAATAGGTTATAAGGGCAGGGCACCCAATTCATGCTCAGGTAGAGAAATCTAAAAATAAAGGAGAATCAGTCCTACTATTTGAATCATTTCACACCTTAGTATCAAAATTACAAAAGTTAAGATAAAGAAAAAAAATTGAGGAAAAATTGAATGTAGTAATTTCTAGCTTACTCCAAAATCTACATAACCGGTTGAAATCATGTGGACCACTAGCTTAAGAAATTCTGCAAGTAGTTTGACCATTCATTTATTTGAAGGTATCATTCAAGATCCTCTTCAATTCATTCATTTACTTGTTTGTGTTTGCATATATTTATATATTTATTTTTGTTTCTCTTTGAGTTTCAGATAACTTGTAGAATTTTCACATGGGAGATCCATGACAATCATACACATAGTCACGTAAAGCCACTACCAAATAGTAGCTGCAAGAAAAGAAATATCAATCTCCTACCATTCTATGGCCACTTACCTTTTTTCCTATTTATGCTATATTGTTTTTGTTGTACCACACGGCAAATGTTGTCTCAACTTTCTATACTCTCTTCAAATGTTGTCTGGGATTAAGCACATTTCATGAAAATCATAAGTTATAGAACAAATTATAATTCAATTGGTAATTAACATGAGGTTGGTCATCCCATGCCTACTATTGAATTGTAACTATGCAGTAGTAAATTTAAAACTGGTGTTAAATGTACCATCTTAAGCTTCAATTGAAATACCAAAGTTGAAATTATAGAAACATATATATGGTTCAACACACACACATACACATACCCCCACACACCCACACATAGTCATGTACAAGGGCCACAAATTAGTGAATTCTAATTCATGCCTATAAACACATGGATTATAAACAATCATTGTTTGTATGAAAAATTATGACAATTATACTCAAGTGTTTACAAGTTATTTTTCAAAGCCAATGATAAATTGTAAATTCTTTTGTGTCAAGGTTAAAATCTTGATTTTCTACCACCTAGAAGAAGATACGCCAATCAAGAATTTGACAATCAGGAGAATTCCTAGGTATGTATTAGAAATATCATCTGAATTCCAAAATCATGGTTAGCTGTCAGATACTTAATTTTTTGGTGATTTTTTATACACTAAACAATTTTATTTTGCATTTCTACCTCACATAGCATAATTCTACTTGCATATTCGATAGGGTTTATGAACATTGGCCACTGTATGATGTACTAAATCGATTCCAAAAGCATCACAGCCACATGGTTGTTGTCTTGAAGAGTAACAAGGCCATTGAGAAGAACACTTCAACTCATTTTGAAAGCAATCCTACCTTTTTAAGTATAATAACTAACACAAACTCAATTCCAGTAGAAACAAACATCAGAGGTAACATCAAAAGGGATTGACCATCATAAGAACTTTGTTCAATGTTCCTATTTTATGTTTGTTAATCAATTTGCATATTACAAGATCTGGCTCTTCTATATATGTTGAAGAACATAGGAGTTATTCTAATCTTGAATCCAATTTTTTAATAGGGAGGGCATTAGTGTCAAGTATCTAGATTAGAGGTTGTAAACCTAACCATTGCCTTCATGATGATATCGTAATTACACAAAAGTTAAAAAATATCATTACACTTCACTGGTAAAAGCCTTGTTGATAATATAAAATATAGTGAATTAATATTATAAGTATTTAAAGTAAGTGTATCAATCTTATTTGATAGTGTACCATTCTTTTATTAGAAAGCAAGAAACTGTTGACGTCAGATTTTGGTAATGGTCCAAACCCCGGCCAACAAGGGATTTTTCAGAATCTCTGACCTTTATCCGGTTCAAATATAGTAGAACAATAAAATAAATAAAGATGAAGGGAAGAGCAGAGAAGAAGACACAAGGTTTAACGTGGTTCCGCCAAATCTGGATATCACCAGACCCTACGTCCACAGTAATGTGTTATTGATATAGTATTTCTTCAATGTTACAATGTTTGATCTATGTTTTGGCAGAGTTTTGGCATGGAAAAGAATATGGCCCTTGCTACAGAGGGGATCCTTCCTCATATTTATAGAGGAAAAGGGGTTACAATGGTAATTACATATGCAGTAAACAAGTTACATCAGTTTTAATGTACAAGACAGTGTCTACAGACTGAATTTCTTCTTTCGACTGTTGCAGGCCATCTTCTACAAGCAAGGCCACATTTATTCATTAGGGTAGGATGGGATCTTATCCTCTATCTGGCGAGCCTTCAGGCTGCAGATTATGCTTTGTTAACCAGGTCACTTGCCCGACCTTGGGAATAGTGAGCTTGAGCTTGCTCCTTCGCACATGAGTCATAGATTGACGAGGTCACTTAGTGATGTGACCCAATAATGAAATGACTTTGGGCGCTACTCGAGCTGGTCTTTTCGTTGGTCTTAGGCTTCACATAAGCTTTCTTAGTCCAAACCAATTTTTACATATAACATAAGCCCCCCAACTCATAGCTCGCTCTGTAGGCTGGGAGTTGATACTCTTCGATTTGATCAATCAAAGTCTATTTCTGAGACTATCATTTCATCTGTTCCAAGCTGTACCTCTAGTAGCACGTGTCTAGCAGTTATTGCTAAGTCAACTTAGCCTTTTCTGAGGCCATAAATGGTGATGGTTAAGGGGAAAGAATTTGGATCCTTTGGTAGAATCAGCCCTAGCTCTATATAAGGAGGAGATAATCCTTTCTAATTTTGCACTTTGAGCAAGCTATGGAGTTTTCTGATAAACCACCACCGCTTCTGGCATTCTGGCCTTCCTCAGAGCTATGTATGGTCTGCTGTATAGATGACTTGGAGGACTTATCTTCCTCGATAACATGGAAAGATCTCACATGGATCCCAAACTATGTCCTCTTGGCTTTGTCGTGAGGCATTTGTCTGGTCGGCCAAGCTCCTGGGGCTTCCTGATTAGCTTCCTTCAAGAGAAGCAGGTGGTCAGAGATGAAGGGATGCAGCATGCCACTAATTGTGCATTGGAAGAAGAAAGTTGTGGCATATGGTCCCTAACAAATCGAGGCACGGCCCTTCGTGGTAGATCTTTCTTTTTAGTCATAAGTTTTTCCCTTTTTATTTTGCCTAGTCTGTATCCAGAGCTTTCTAATGCAAATCTGCCTCATTGAGGTCTTTTAATGAATAAGATTACTTTTTTACAATTTTTGTTTGTTTTTGTTTTCTCTGCAAACACTTTAGTTTGAACCATTTGTGCAATCCACATGTAGTTAAAAGATAGCATGAGTTACAAACAAGAGGGTCATCGTGCTCAAGCTGATCTTGTGGCCAAATAGATAAGGGTTCATGAGAGCTATGACTTAATTGAGTTCACATGAGAGCTACAAAATTAACGAGTAAGCGATCTCATGCTTAGGCTGATCTCATGGCCAAATGGATAATAAAACATGTTTGCAAGAAAGCTACAAGATTATTGGGCTTGCATGGAAGCTGCAAGATTCAATAATTCTATTGCCTTGGGTGAATAATTGATTCATTAATTCTTTATGCTTCAGCGATCATGGAGTCATGCTAGCATTGAGTGTTTAAGAGTGCCTCTACTCCTCAACAAGCACGTAGCTATGTTGATTAAATGAGTTTATTTTGAACGTCTCCACGCCTCAATGAGCACGCACCTATGCTGGTTAAGTGAGTTTATTTTGAGCGTCTCTACATCTCAGCGAGCCCACAGTTACACTGGTTAAGTGTTCGTCAATTCTTCTCCTGAAATGAGCTTCGTGGGGCCTCAACTAGATCAGGGATCATAGTTGGCATGAAGTATGAAGTCTTTCACAAGATTTGTGATATGTTGACCGCATGCAAGCTACAGATATTGCTAGCACTTGGAAGCAAAGAGGGCAAAGTGAAGGACATTAAATCAATCGACAAATAACTTTCAACAGAATCAAAGGAATGACAATTACATTTGCCCCAAAATTTGAAATACAATATCAAAATATAACTCAGATCGAGCCCCCCGATTCTTGGTTAGTATTGCATTGAGAAGGCTGGGGCAGCTGCCTTAAGGGCTATACCACGTACTCCCTTATACACCCCTTTTTGATCAGGTCCTCAATTGCCTCCTTGAAGGCCCAATAATTCATTGTGCTGTGACTAGCCTCATTATGATAGGCACAAAACTCTTTCTGATTTCTCTGTCTGTAAGGGATTCTAGAGGACGGGGGCACCTCAAAGTCTTCCCTGTCCTTTTCTATCATGAAGATCCTATCCTGGGAATCTGAGAGCATATTATACTGCTCGAAATGGTTCGAGTGCTGAGGTTGCTCATCCTTGGACCTTCTAGATTTCTTTGTTGCCCACTCAGCGAGGTGATGACCATGATCCACATCATTCCTTCTCTTGTCATGAGGGGAATTGACTTTCTCATCTTTCTTGTCAAACCTTTTCGAGCCAAAGGTCTTTTCCTAGTTGATTTACTTGGCAGCTTACTCATAGAACTTAGTGAGATCCTTCACTAGGGACTTGTACAGATTCCTGTACAACTTTTCAACTTTGTGAAGTCTCACGAAGATGGTGGCCAGTATGATTTCTTTAGATGGATTCTCCACCGAATTAGTTTCAAGTCTGAATCTAGCAATGTAGTCCTTGAGCGACTCATGCTTGAGCTAAAAAACCATAGCGAAGTGGCAGGGGGCACTAGTTGTCTCTTCAGTGCTCGATACTGGCTGATGAATTTCTGTTGATAGTCTTCCCAATTGCCAATTGAGTGAGCTAGGAGGCTTCTGAACCAAGCTCGAGGCATACCCCCCAATATAGCCGAAAATACTTAACACTTGACCAAGGGGTCAGTTATCTGCAAGCCCATCTGAACGTTGAACGCATCCAGATGATCATATGGATTAGAATCCCCATTATACAATGGGATCGCAGAGACCCTGAGCTTGAGTGGTAGAGGTCAAGCTTTGATCTGCTTAGAAAGTGGCAATCATTCCTTGCAATGAGTTCGATCACCCGGGGTTTGGATGCATTCCTCCAATTGAGCCATCTTCTAAAACAACTCTCCAACTAACGAGTCTCGTGCCTCAGAGCGCTGACTGGATGATCGAGAGGCATTTTGGTTTCCATTGTCATGAGGGTCACGATCGGGGGTTTGCTCTTGTGAGTGGTGAGTTAGGAAATTGCCTTGGTTCGAGTCATCCAGATGCTAAGTTTGTCATTACTGGAGAACATTCTCAAGCGTCAAGGCTTCAGCTTGTCTCTATATGCCTTGTGCTAACAACATGACTGCTTTAGTCAGTTCTCCCATCATGTGTTCAAGTTTCTCCTGGCATCGAAGCCAAGTTTGTGGTTCGTCGATGCCGTTAATGGCGAGAATCGATTGTACCAAACAGTTGGAGGGACACCAATAGTCCCTCTGATGGTGGGAGTAGTAGACGAGTCTGTTGTTGAGACATGACCATCTAGAGCATGGGGTTGCAGATTAGAGGCTCTGGTGGCTCTTCCCTTGGCCATTGCAGTAGGAATGAACTAGAATATATGAGATCCCCACAGATGGTGCCAAAATGTTGATGTCAAATTTTGGTAATGGTTCAAACTCCAGCCAACGGGGGATTTTTTAGGATCTCTGACCTTTATCTGGTTCAAATACAATAGAACAACAAAATAAAAAAAGATGAAAGGAAGAGTAGAGAAGAAGACACAAGGTTTAACATGGTTTGGCCAAATCCGGATATCACCAGACCCTATGTTCACGGTAGCATGTTATTGATATAGTATTTCTTCAATGTTACAATGTTTGATCTCTGTTTTGGTAGAGTTTCGGCATGGAAAAGAATATGGCCTTGCTACAGAGGGGCTCCTTCCTCATATTTATAGAGGAAAGGGGATTACAATGGTAATTACATATATAGTAAACAAGTTACATTAGTATTTAATGTACAAGACAGTGTATACGGACTGAATTTCTTCTTTCAGCTTTACAGGTGGGGCCCCATTTATTCGTTAGGGAAGGATGGGATCTTGTCCTCTGTCTAGTGAGCCTTCAGGTCATAGGTTATGCTTTGTTAACTAGGTCACTTGCCCAACCCTGGGAATAGCAAGCTTGAGCTCGCTCTTTCATGCATGAGTCTTGGATTGATGAGGTCGCTTAGCGATGAGACCCAACGATGAAATGACTTTAGGCGCTGCTCGAGCTGGTCTTTTTGCTAGTCTCGGGCTTCTCGCAAGCTTTCTTGGTCTGAACTAATTTTTACATATAACAGAAACTGAAGAAGCTTTTTGGTGATGATTTCAGAAAGAGGAAATGGACTGAGACAGAAGACAGAACATCCACTTTTGCTTTTTATTCACATTAAAAAAACACACACACACAAAAAATAAAAAAATAGTTTAGCTATCCAATTTCTTAACATTTTGAAAAATGTATCTAAAATAATAATACAAGTTCACAAAGTTCATTGACTTCTCTCATACTTTGCAATATAAATATATATACTATGAATTTAATATGCTTTTAAAGCTTTTCATGTACAAGATGGTTCATATTCACCAATGAAATTATACCTCTAAAATGTTGGGTTCTTGGGGGTGAGAAATTTTTTGTTCTATTCATTGTTTCTTTTACACATATATATGGATCCAATAGCAACCATTTGGTTTGGTTCTAATTTATGCATAGGAATTGAACTTAATATTCCCCAAAGTGTTTATGAATGGATTAAAAATTGTTTTAAAGTAAGGCCAAATTATCCTCATGTTATTAAGATTTAATTATACCAATTGCTATCATTCTATATACTATATGGTTTTTTAAAATTAGGTCATATTTAATGATACTAAGCCTCATCCTCTTGAAGCTTTGTGCATGATAAAATAGTGGAGAAAAGATTACATTCAAGATAGAACTCCAAGTGCTAGGTCAACTGTAAAAGAACTTATGCTGCAAAGGCCATGCCAACTCATGCCTGAAAGTATGATATTTCAAGCTATCAAGTACAGGTGTCAGGGAGGAAAATTGTTTCAATGCAAATGTGTGCTTATTAAGAATGATATTTGTATGTTTAGTGGTATCTACTGCAATTCTTCTACTAACAGTGTTGCATTAACTCTATGGATTGGATTGAGAAGTTTTCTCAAGTCTTAGGCTTTTAGTTCCAACACCAGAGTTCATGTTACAACTATAGACAAAACTTTGTTGAGTTGTTTCTATCAAAATGATCAGCTGCCATATAAATGGAAGAGTATATGTTTTGATGTTAGCTTTTTGTTAACTCATTATGCAGGGTTTTAATCCATACACCCTTCAATTAGTCCTTTTTCTAGTTTTAGGAATTTTAAGTTTTGTAAGAGTCTAAATAAGCTACATCAAGACAAGTGATATGCCTTTCCTTTATGATGTATCTATTTTTTAGTGAAACATTAAAAAAAAACTTTATTAACATATACGCAGAAAAAAAATTTATCACAAGTAACAGACATGTCCATAAACTATCTAGAACATTTACATAGAAAAGAAATTTTGAACGGAAATGTAAAAAAGAGAGATAGCTTACCAAAGTAGATAGGAATGATAGTGAGAAAAAGGGGCTATAGGAAGGATCCCTAAAATAGGGTAAAGACCCCATTCAACTGCAAGCAAAAGAAACCTCCTTCAATATATACACTGGGATTGACGAGGAGTAGCGGCTACTACTCAGTACTGGAGCAGTGAGTTGTTGTTTGAGGTTGATGAGGGAAAGCATGGGGGCCTAGGGGTATCGCCAAAATGTAGAGGTTGGGGTGGGAAGAAAGAGTTTGAGGTGCTGCTATACGCAAAAGGGCTTTAGTATCATGAATTTGGTCTTTAACATAGCAACGGTTATCACTTAAGCCGCTGTTAATGTTAAAAAATCATAAAACATTAGGGTGATTTAATTAACCACTACTATCAACAATTTTAGTGGTGGTTTATTTAACCACTGCTAAATAATGTGTTTTTTTGTAGTGATTTACTGATAGAATTTTTGTTAGTATGTTTGTTGGTAATTGTCTGTTGTTAAAAAGTAAAATTCCTATAATGATAAGAAATTGCATGTGAAATTTTGATGCAAATAATATTTTTTTAACAAACTTAGAGTAAGACAAAAGTTTTAGAATATTTTTTTGTTAGTCGCATAAGCTTTTTGTATTGGTGAGTATATTTTTACTTCAATTTCCTCATTAAGAGATTTTTACAAGGTATAATATAAAAGAAAAATCTCATGTGACAAGAATAGAAAAAGACAAAAAAAATTGAAGTAAGTAAAACCTTTATAAATTAATACTCAATAATTAATAATCTTTATTAAATAATAATTTTTTCTAATCCCAACTTGGGCTAATGAGCTAAATTAATAATTTTAAAAAAATAATAAAATAATAATTTTTTGAAAACCTTACATGACCCCTTGGTCCCATTTATATCATAAATTAATAATTCACTAAAATTACATATCATATTTTCCCAAAATAAGATTCTATTGTTATTTGTTTTTTTTATTAAAATTTAAATCTAATTGAATCTCATCTATAATTTTTTTTTATTGCATCTAAAAGCTCTAGAATTAAATCCTCATATTGCAATAAGAAATTACAATAATTCCTTGATGCATCATTGGTATTGAAGGAACTACTCATAAACAGCCTTCTCTATATCCGGAAACTTTAATGGTTTGTGCCCCTTAAACTGACCACTTTTTTCTACATCAATTGAGAGATACTCTGACGATCGCTTGAATATATTTGATATTATACCTTGATTAACTTTCAAGTGAAAATTTTCAAAAAACCATTGCTCCAATTCTTTTTGAGTGCATGTGGGATGCTCTCTACTATACTCACATAATGCTTTATGCATTTGATCAATCATGGTTGATTTATAAACACCTTTTAAATGGGTAGTCATATTTTAACAATGAGATAAAAGAAGACTTTGTATTTGTTTATTATACAAGAAGAGTTCTTGATTGTTTAAATACATAATATTGTTAATCTGATTCGTTGTATGCATTTAATAAAATGGAAGTGGACATATATCATTTAATATTCCTTAGTTTTTTTTTTTTTTGTGCCTCTTGATAATAGAAAAATGATATTAGTTATATTGAAGACATTAATATAATTAAATTATACTCACAAATCAAGTAGATATGGTTTGATTTTTATTTATTAGACTTTTCTCCTTTTATTAATAGAATATTTTATATTTTTATAAAATAAAATAAATTTTTAATTGATTAAATGAGTGTTTGAATCATAAGTACACTCAATAAATTGATAAATTATTAATTAATTAATTAATACCTATTTAAATTAATAGAATTTGTATGGTCTCAAAGTTATTAATATATAGATGTTTTACTATATAAATTAAATTTGTGTTTTAATTATATAGGAAATTTAGATCTCACAAGTTACATTTATGTTTCTATTCTTTTTTCCATCGAATTTATTTTTACTCCATAAACACATAATTCTTTTGTTGTGACTAAATTTATACATATTTGTTTTAGGATCATAATGGATAATAACATGTATAAATAAAAGAAAGCATGAAATTTTGGAGGAGCCAATGCCACCTCGTTATCTTCTAGTCCACCACTCTTCAAGACTATCCCTTATGGAGGAGTACCCCTCAGTTAGAACCATATGTGGCTTTCTATATTTATTCTTTGGAGAGGAAAAAATCCAACAACAAAGTTTTCACCTTTTTCTAAGAAAGGAAAACCTTTTCCACTGAGAATCAATTTTTTCACGGATCCAAACAAATTTAATCTCACTATTGTGTAGCAATTAACTGCTTTGGTTTTGATCCCTCATCACTTTTCCAAGATAAAAAAAGGGAAAAAAAAAAAACTATCGCCAGCTTGTTTCTTGCTTAAACAATTGACTATATGTCATTGCTTTTAAGCAAGTCAATACTTAAAGATCAGTCTTCAGTATCACAATCCTCCACACGAAAAATTCTTATAAAAATTTAACGCATTATAATAAATAATTTTAAATTATTAATGACTAGTTATTTAAAAAAATTTAAATACACATGTCTAATAATTAATAATTTTTTGTAAAACATTAAAGATTTGTTTATTTTGTTTGAAGATATTTTTCATTGGAAAATTTCATTTGCTTGTCTTTAAAGAAATGACCTTCATGCCACTTATATATTTTAGCATTAACAAAATAATGTATTATGTCATGATAGTAGAAGAAAACAACTTCTTCTTTAAAGTGATAGATGTCACTACAAAAAATTTACATGATTTTCGATGGAAATTTCCGATGAAAAAATCTATCAGAAATTTAACCGAAAATTAAAAAAAAAATCGTTAGTTATTGACTATCGTAATTTATCAAAAAATTTGTCCAAAATCTATTGTATATTAAAATCTATCAAAAAATGGGCAAGAATTTTAAAAAATTCTTGCTTGCTATTTCAACGGATTTTTAATATACAATGGATTTCCAACAGAAAAATTCATCAGAAATTTCAAAAACTTTTATCCCACGATTTGTCATTCATTCTCATTTTCTTTAACTTCCTTTACTGCATCAGAACTCTTTCTTACTTTCTTAGTTTGATTTTAAGGCTTTTAAGTTATTTTTTACAAATTTAAATTGATTAAATTGTTCTAACTATTTTGTTTTACATTTTTACCGATTATTTTTGTTTCATTATTATGTGTTTCATGATTTAATTGGATTTTCTAATTATATTTTCTTATATGTTTGAATTAAGATTGACTAATTACATCTATTGAATCATATTAAGAAATTATATGTTTTTTGAATTAAATTATGTAGGATTCAATAATTAGATGGCATACTTAATAGTGTTGTTGATATTAATTTAAGAATTATGTTATTTTGAGTTATAACATATTTTTATTTTAGAAATTATATATTTTGATTTTATTATTTTTTGAAATTAGTAACTGTCTTGTAGATATTAATGATTAATTTCATAAATAGAATTAATTATTGTTTATTTTTTACTAAGTAAGGAAAACAATATAATAATGGAACTATTTATGGAATATGAAAATTTTGTAAATAGTTTCTCCCATATATTTCCACAAATATGTAATAATTTTCTCCTATTTCTTCAAAAAACAGAATATGAAAATTTTGGAGCACTATAGATAGATGTATGATAGGTTTCTTCCAAAACATAGGGGATATAGGACATATTTTCTTAATGAGATGGAAGAATTTATTAATTTTACAAAAACTCAACCAATTTGTTTACATGATGGTTGAATAAAGTGCCCGTATTCCAAACATAAATATAAAAAAAATTTACCTCTTAATAAAATTAAGGTTAATTTGTATAGATTTAGATTTAAATGTGATTACTGGTAATGGACTAATCGTAGTAAAGAAAGACCTATAAAAAAGAGAGAGTCTTCTTATGATATGACACGGGATTTGTATGATGCAAGTAATATGTATGAGAACACAGTGTTGGATGTTGGTCAGCCAAATGTCACAACTTACTTTTAACGCAATGTAGAAGAGCCTCCAAATAGGGATGCCCAAAACTTTTATAAAATGTTAGAAAATGTACATCAACTATTATAAATAGGTTGTACTAACTATTAAAAGTTGCCATTAGCAGTAAGGATGTTAAGCATAAAATCTTACTTCAACTTGCTGCAAAATTCCTTTAATCAGATTATGCAACTTATGACTGAGACATACTTGTCTGATTATTTCTCATAACTTTTATGAAATGAAGAAGTTAGTGAAGAAGTTAGGATTTGGGCATCAGAAAATAGACTATTGTATAAAAGGGTGTATGTTGTTCTATAAGGAGGCTAGATTTGATAGAAAATGAAGAAGTTGTAGTTTGCCTCAATATAAGGAATGAAGGATAGGCTGGATTAACAAAGAAGTTCCCTTCAAGAAAATGTATTATCTATCTCTAATCCCTATGTTACAAATGTTGTATACTTCAATAAAGACGGCTCCTTATATAATATGTCATCATGAGAATCAAAGAGAGACAGACATTTTGTATCATTCATTGAATGGAAAAGTTTGGAAACAATTTGACCAAAAGTATTCAGAATTTGCAACCAATCTTTAAAATGTAAGATTTGGGTTATGTTCTGATGGATTCACTCCATTTGATCATAATGGTGCATCGTATTTATGTTGGCAAGTAATAGTCATTCCTTACAATTTGCCTTTGGATATATGTTTGACAACTCTATATATGTTCCTGGCCTTGATCATCCCAGATCCAGAAAATCTAAAAAGTAAAATTGATATGTTCATGCAACCATTGATATATGCGTTACTCACTTTGTGGAACTATGGTGTTCCAACGTATGACATTTCAATAAAGAAAAACTTTTAAATGAAGGCCGCATTGATATGGATCATCAATAAATTTCCTACATATAAGATATTATCTGGTTGGCAAATGACTAGAAAATTAGCTTGCTCAATATGTACGGATATTTGCCTAAAAATTTGTTGAGACTAGGGTCAAGCCACCCGTGGACTTCTTGTTCTTCTGCACCTACACCCAGAAGGACAACTAGTGGCTCTTGCCTTGAGTTACACAATCCTATGTAAGTAGCTTCTTTTAACTTGCATTTTATTATTAATGTATTGTATATTCAATAGTAAAAATATTACATTTATATATCCAATAATTCATTGTTTTAATTTATAAGATAATTTCAACAAAAGAAAATAGGGCTTGGCAGAAACTTAAGTACAAATAGGTCTTGAGGGCTCTGGGGAGACAACTTGTGATGTGACAGAGTTATCTGATCACGATTTATGAGTAGACACCATTAGCGAGACAAAGAAATGGTATGTCTATGAGTTGGCGTCCGAGGTTGTCATGGGAACGGTTACAACGACCACTACCTCTCACACCAAGAATATGTCACATACTATGCTAGAGCAGATCATGTGCACTTTGGTGAGATGCAGCAATAAGTGCAACTTATTTTCTCTTGGACGGAGTATCTTATGTAGACTTGGCACTGGCAGTAAAGCAGGCATTCCCTGCCTCCTTCTCCACCTTATGACTACCACCAACCCCTACCAACTACCCACTACTTCTCTCCTACATGTATCGACCACCACCAATCGAAGGTCCTACATGGCCCAGTACTAGCCCATAGCAACAGCAAGATACTACTCAGGATTAGGAGATCAATGATCAGTTTTTCTCTGATATTGGATTGTAGTTATATTTTAATATTTTTATCTAAATAATGTGTTTCATATACCATTAATTTGAATAATATAATTTGTGAATTATTTTATTAATTTTATATATTCATAACTATGCGTATGCATTATAGTTTAACTTTTTATTATAAATTAAATATTAATTTTTAGAAATTAGAATTAAAAATACTAAAATTAATTTTTTATTACTAATTAAAATTATTTTAATAAAAAATTAAAAGCATAAGTTAAAAAAATTATATTAAAAAAATTCTTAGTCACCGCAAGCATGCGACGACCCCACCATGCATACAAGCAACTTTCTTAGCCATCATGTGCATGTGTGCAATTTAAAGCTCACGCGTACGAGCTACTTTCTTAGCCACCATGCGCGCGCAGCAACCTTATCACACGTACGAGTCACTTTCTTAGCTACCGTACATCATGATTTTATCATACATATGAGCCACTTTCTTAGCCACTGCATGTGTGTAATTCAAAGCTCGTGCATATGAGCCACTTTCTTAGCCACCGTGCGTGTGAAGCGACTTTACTATGCGTATAAGCCGCTTTTTTAGCTACCATACATTGTGATCTTACCATGCATATGAGCAACTTTCTTAGCCATCATATGCATGTGATCAAAATTTCACAGCTCCTATGTGATCAAAATTTCATAGCTCTCATGCGAACAAAATCTCGCAACTCTCATGCGATCAAAACTTCGTAGCTCTGATGCGACCATGTGCTTTAGTGCCATGCAGCCTATTCATATATTGCTCACTTATATTTAGACCATATTTATCTTTTGATTAAAAAGCATTGCCGATTGGCTATTCAATTATTCTTATATGCAGAATTAACATTTATCATTTGAGAATTGCAAGACAAACAATCAAGTACTTGAAGAAAAAGGAAGAAAATTTTATTCATAAAAAAGCCTCAGCGAGGTATATTTACATCAGAAAGAGTCAATTGACGCACAAAGGGAAAGTTCCCACCAATCAAAAGGCTAGCCACCGAGGGACAAACCCTTACAGATCGAAAACTCACAAACTTGCTTAAGTCCCTAACTTTCTTCTTCCAGCTCCTCTTCCTCACCAACAAGCTCTTCCTCAACTTGACTCTCGAAACTGAGAAGTTCGAAAAGGCCCATCAGAAAGGCTAAAAAGGAGAAACCTCACAATCATGAGGACATAATTTGAGATCCATATGAGATCCCTCCACATTACTGGAGAAGTATTGACTTCGAAGCTTCTTATGCAGTAGACCATACATGCCTCACTCGAAAATTAGGATATCAGGAAATCAAGGGGTTTATCTGAAACTTCCATTCAGTCACTCTCTAAAAGAAGAGGAGGACTCCCTGTGCTTTAAATAGACTCAGCCTAATCTAGCCGATAGATCTGAAAGGAAACCCCCAACCACTCTCATTTAATGACTTGAAAGAAAATGAGGCTGGCACACTAATAACCATAAGATGTGCTTTGTCTGGAAAAATGAAAAGGCCTTTTCATTTTTAGAATGTTTCGGTCGCTAAATAAACCGGCCACCGAACGTTTCGATCGCAATTTTTAGACACCGAATCACCGACCGAAAAATTTGGTTGCTAAAACACAAATGGCGACCGAAGTTCGGAAGTTCTTTGCCACCAAAATTTGTAGTCGCTGTTCGGTCTCTAAATTCAGCGACCGATACCCCCCGGTCGCTGGTTGGGTTACGACTAAGGTTTTAGCGACTCATGGTATACGGTCGCTGTTTGGTCGCAAACATAGTCTGCGACCGAAATTTATATTTTAGCGACCGAAATTTTCGGTCGCTAAAAACAGTTTTTTTTGTAGTGAGGCAAGCTGACCTAAAAGACTTTGACTGCACTGACGTTCATGATTGAGATTAAAAAAAAATCTTCTGATTTTGGATCTGGAATGGGTCAAATAAAGGTCCAACAATAGAAACTTATCCATACAGCCTTCTAAGTCTCGCAAGACCCCAGTTCACTGAAGTCGCACCTCACAAAGGGAAGCAAGTGCACAAGATAAAAGGCCAAAGTTACAATGTATTGCAACGGCATAAGCTTTGGCCAGCAGAAGTCTAACTCCCAGTCCACAGAGCGAACTGAGAGTTGGGGGGCTAGTGTTATCAGTAGAATTTGGCACTACAAAGCAAGCTGGCCAAACCCAGGAGGAGTCGAGTCTGACAAAAAGATGAGTTCACCAGATCACGAAGTCACTACACAAAGGACCTCAGCTTGCTAAAGACCCAAGCCCGCTAGCCGAATAAGCTCTAGGTCGCGAATCGACAGCAGCCTCAGCGCACGAGCTCCAGTTCACTAGGACCAGCTTCACCTAGCCAGAAGTTCACTGAGGTCGAGCTTAAGGCCAACAGACAATCTGCATCGCCATTTTGCAAAATATGACCATCAGGGCCCACATATAGAAAGCAACCTACAGGAGCCAGTCTATAGTACTTTAGGTAGTCATGTACATTTAACATTTGATGTAATAGATGTACAGTTTATTTAGTTCCGTTTGTATCCCTACATGCTTCTATAAATGGGGGGCTAGAGCCATTGTAAAGGGAGAGAGAAGAAAAAAAAGGTAACTTAGCATTAGCAGAAACTCTGCTAGAAACCATTTTCAAAGCTTTGTAAAAACTCCTGCGATATAATAAAACATCTCCGTGGATGTAGGGTCCGATGTCGTCCAGATTTGGCCGAATCACGTCAAACCCTTATGTATTTCTTTCTTTTCCCCCTTCCTCTTGCCATTCAGCACCTTTCAACTGCCTCAACGACGGGGAATGGCTTGGGTCCCCAAAGAACCTCCTCCATTGGCCAGATTTGGATCTAACCGAAATCCACCATCAACAATTCGATTGATATTTTTGATGATTTTTTTTAATTTCTAACAAAATTTTCCATCAAAAAATGCAAATTTTTTAGTGGTTTTTTCACTACACTTTTCATATTTAAAATTAAATAAATAAAATATTTTTTATTATTTTAATATTTTAAATAAAATTATTTGGACATTTTTGTCAAAACAAGTTGAGGCTAAAGAATAATGTTGTTGAGTGTCTCCAGGCTTGCACGACTGCCCATGAGAAGGCAAAACTCAAGCAACTTCATATTGGTGACCCACCTCAAGCAGGCGCCTTCTTCAAATGAGCTAGCCATGGCCCATGGGACAGGACCAACAAACATATATCTCCATATCATCTGAAACCAACTTCAACACACTCTTTGGCACACAGTTGGATGTCTCTGGCGCTGCTCTTCAACATCGGAAAAGATAAATCACAGATGCTGTAAATGGAAATATGACTGTTTACTTTTTTTCATCGCTAAAAATTGTAATTATAATAATTATATATTTTTTATATTTGTTCATAATTTTATAATCTCTAACTGTGAGTGTAAGTATAATTTAAGAACATCACACTCATATACCTGCCCAAGACTTTTGATCCGCTTACAAGGCATCTCTACACAATCACCCTCCTATGGGAGGAGACAAGTGTTCAATACTTTTGTCACAAATACATGCTCCTACTACACTATAAATAGCACAATGTATGTACATAAAATAGTTCTTCCATACCCCTAATAAAAGTTAAGGTTTGCATACCTTGCTTAGTTGGTGAGTGATCCAGTGATTTTGTTATTAAATCATGCGGTCATGATTTATTTATCGCCTAATGCTACAACTAATTATGCACATTGATTTTATATATTTGAATTGTTGACCACATCAACACAGGTTATTTGTAAATGTTTTACCATTTGTTGATTTTATAAAATTTGATACGGAAAAGATATTTTTCTTATAATAATAATTTGGATTCCACCTTCATGTACCCTTGAAAAACTTTCTTTGCAACACGTGTTGCAAATTTTATATGATTTTGCAGCTTTTTTTATAATAAATTATAATTTTTCATAAAAAGTAAATTTTTTTAAAATTTTTTATATTATAATTTTGATAGATAAATTTACATATTTATTATTGTTACGTGCAAAAGTTGATAAAAAAAATTGTAATATTTTGTAAAAAAAAATTGCAAAAAGTATTAAATGTTTTAATAAAAATTACAAATTTAAAAAGATGAAAAAAAAAGTGAGCATGAAAGTAAAATTCTAATAATTTTCTTTTAATTTATTTTTTTCTGTTACACCATAACGGCTAAAATGCTAGAGAGGGATAAAACACCACCTACGTACCTACGCCAGTAAATCCGTATCCTATGAACTTCCTTAAGTTTGTTAGTCCTATCACGAGTCAGGACCATTATTAATGAACCTAAGATTACTAAGCTGCTGATTTATAATATTAATATCATATCATGCCTTGCGCTAGAATTGTCTGCCCTGATGTGGTCCTGGGCTGCAAGTATTTTCCCCAAAGGACAATTCTATCCTATGCAAACTAAAATTTTGCATATCGGTGTCTGAATCATGTATTCCTTGTGAGCAACATTTGATTAAAATTAGCTTAGATCTGCCGTAAAGGTAGATTGTATGAAGGAGTTAACTTATGTAATAATAATTACGTGAAATTTTTTATTTTATTTATGTATCCATCAAAGTCTTAAAATGAATTTTTGCAGTGAATTGTTTGTATTGAATTAACATCATGAATTACAAGTCATTTATATAATTTATTGGACTACAAAATACAATTAGTAGATATTTGTGTTGGATCAAAGTTATGGAAGACAAATCATCTTTATAATTTGCTAAGTCACAAAATGAGTAAATAATACCCAATATATTTAGTTCAAAAGTGGGTTTATGTAATCCCGAACAAATATTTCAACTTGAATGAACAACTTAATGGCACTCCGTTATGGCTATATAGGATTTTTAAGGACTTACATTATTACTGTTGATTATTGAGAAACAATTGTTGAAGTAACATATGAAATCTAGTCATACAGATGAAATAAAAGATTGTTAGAAGTGGGATGATGTAATAACAAGTGCAACAAAAAAAATTATTAAAAAATATAGTAAGGCACTGATTTGGTTTTAAAAAGTAGGTATTGTAAGTACCTAACAAGTGAAAAAGCTCATTTAATTGTTTAGCAGTTCAAATTTAATATAGGATGTTAAATTCATTTTCATAAAGTAATATTAATTAAGGAATAAGAGAAAACTACAAAAACAAAATTACTCAAATTTGTGTTTCCATATTACAACTACATTGCTATCGCTATACCAATTGAAAAGCACTTATACTATTGCAGTGATACATGTTAATTATTTCTTAGGTGACAAAGGTAATGCATGATTAATGGTACCTTGCTTATGATTAATCAAGGTGATAGCTGTGAGGCATTGTTAGTGAGGCTTTGCTTATGGTTAGTTTTTAGATGGAAATGATGAAGCATGGCTAGTGGCACCTTACTTGCAATTAGTTTTTAAATGACAATGATAAGATACGATTAGTGAGATCTTACTTATGGGTAATTTTTAGATAACACTAATAAAGCATGGTTAGTGACACCTTACTTGTGACCATAATATAATTATATATTTATGTAATGTTTAAATAGTGATATTGATTTTTGATAATATTTAATACGTTATTATATTTAGTTAAGTGAATTTTAATCATGAAAGTTGAAATAATTTATTAACAAGATATATCATAATTATTTATGCATTTCATTTTTTAATAAAGCGTCATTAATTTTTTTCTACTTTTTAATTTTTTTCAATTCCAATTTTTTCCCACTTTTTAATTTTTCTTTAAAATTTTGGGAATTTAAAAATTTTGGAAAATTTTTGGAAAATTTTGGAAAATTTCAAATCTATAATTTTGGGACACAAGGAGTCGGGGTATACTAAAAATAGATTATATGAATTTTGAAAATTTTTAGATAATCGAAATTTCTATTGTGGACGCTTTGAAAAAAAAATTAAATTAATTAAATTCATGTTTTTGGAATTTAATTTCTAGAAAACTTTGTAAATATTGAAACTAGGGCTATAGATGCCCAACGAGGGTAAAATTATCATCGTTATAAAGGTAATTATTTAACTAATTTATGGTAAAATTTCATGGTCGTTGGTGATTGGTGAGTATGTTAAATTTGGGCTCAAATAGAGGAAATAAGAAAAAATTTCTAAAAAGGAAAAAAGTCAACTTGTAGTTAATGGGAAGTTGACTTATTTTCCTATTTTGCCCATCTCCAAGCCGGCTCCCTTTCTTTTTCTTTGGCTTAGTTGGATGGCAACCCGTGCAATCTTTTCTTCTCCAAGCTTGAGCTTCTCTCACTATAGTCACTCTCTCTCTCTCTCTCCTCAAGTAAGTTTTTCAACTCTTTTTGCTATTTTCTCTTATTTTTACAACTAATTCTTCTCTTATTCCTTTTTAATTCGACATCAAAATCATATTGATTCACTGAGTATAACTTAGGATCTGAATTTTTTAAGTTTATAGTCACTATTCATGTTACTGTTCACTTCAAGAACCCATGTGATTTTTTTTTTAAGTTTTAGAGCTTAAATATTATATATTTAGTTTGTTTCTTTGCAATGAAACCATAATCAGATGGTATATAATTATTTGTGGAAAGAAAAACCTTAAAGTAACTAAGAAGCTAATATGCTCTTCTTTTTGTTTATGAAGAGTATTGAAGATTTTTGGTAGGATCAGTAGTCATCTTGTGTTTCTAGTTCATATGTGAGATATTCTTACCATTCTTGTGAATTAAAGTGTGGTTATTGCTTGTGATTTATTGATTATTGGTGTAAGTTGACAAAATTGGGTTTTTGTGATTATGTGCCAAAGCTTGAGACTAAATGGATTTGTTGTTATAATGATTAGTTTTCTATTGGAATAGTTGAGTTTCATGCTTGTTTAAGCTTTCAAAAGATGTTATGTTAAGATCCTATGGTGTAGTGTAGAATTAGAAGTTGCTTCACCTATTTTTTTGCTATTTTCATGTAATTCCTACTTGTGCGAGTTGAATCGTAGTTTTTAAACTGAACCTGCAATCATGCTCATAGAAACCCAACAATTTTGTTCTTTCGATCCAAATCAAAATTTAAATTAGATTTATGTGATTTAGATCAATACCTCCTTCCCTGTTTTTTTTTAATTCTAATTATGATTTTGATCACGTTTGTATTTGAACTTCTCAAAAGGTTGCACATTTTGGAGAGTAGACTCACATTTTCAACTAAATTTCTTTAAGTCAAATTGAATCTTTCTTAACTAAACTTCTTGATTCTAATGATGATTCTACTCAAATTTCTTCAAAGATCTTACTCATGATTCTGATCGCATCTTTAGAAATTCTCACATTTTATTCTAATTATGATTCTGATCATGTTTGTATTTGGACTTCTCAAAAAGATTGCAAATTTTGGTGAGTAGACTTGCATTTTTAACTAAATTTCTTTGGGACAAATCAAATCTTTCTCAACTAAACTTCTTGATTCTAATGATAATTTTACTCAAATTTCTTTAAAGATCCTACTCACAATTCTAATTGCATCTTCAAAATTCTCACATTTTTCAGCCCAACTTGACATCTTTCTAAAATATTTCTTGTTCCCTTGGTTTAATCTTACATAAATCCCTGTGAAAATGAGTATAATGATTAAGAAAACTTAAATAAGTAATTTATAATCTAATATCATTGGATTTAACAATTGGCTATACATTACTAATATGAAAGTAATCTTGGTAGTCATATGATGATGAAACAAAGAAGGTATGGCGCAATTGCAATAGAACATAACTCATATGGCTAGAATTATGACTTGTTATGAGTAAAATCCAGCATCGTGAAATAGGCCGGAGAAAGCCCTGCAACAGATTAAGTCTAAGAGAAGAAAGCCTAACTCATTAAGTCATTATTTGCACAAGTAGTAGAATGAGGGAGTCCCAGCTCTCTAAGTAGCAAGATCCAGCTCGTATCTCACTTTACGTAAGCTCACATTACTAAAGGTGAGCTCACGGGGTTCGTCCTCGCTGACTAAAGGTAGCAGCAGCCTTGAGCCAGATACAACCTATGAAATGAGGCATTTCATCCAGATAAGAGCTCGGCGACATGGAACACCAGATAAGCTTACGTTAGCTTACAACTTCAGCAGACAAGAAGGGCCCACTCGTATAAAGTAGCCTACAAGAGCCAAACTATAGAAGTTTATGTTGTCTTATACATTTAATGCTTGATGTAATATATTTACAACATATAAAATTACATTTATAACCTCCCAGCCTCTATAACTAGGAGGGAGGGGACCACTGTAAGTAACTCTAAGTGGAGATACTGAGACTATAAAATCTCTTCAGAAGTTATAACATTACCATGGATGTAGGGTCTGATACTGCCTGGATTTGGTCAAACCATGTTAAAACTCTGTGTTTTCAATTGTTCTTCTTCTTCCTCTTGCCTTTCTACATCCATTTACTGTATTTCTAACCAGATTGTAGTTTGAGTCCCAGAAGAGCCTCTTCAGTTGGCTGGATTCTTGCAGATCCAAAATCCACCGTCAATAAGACTGAATGAGTATATTTCGATATAGTTATTGTGAGAACAATATTGCTTAATTTTTGAAAATTTTCATGAGATTCGAAATGGTATATAATGTCTTGAATGATGATGAAATGTAATGATGTATCTATTATGAGAATGACATCATTAAATACTTAAAAGCTCTTATGAGACTTAAAATGTCAATGATAGGAGGTGATGAGAATAATGAACTGGATCCTAGATCTATGCTTTCTGACATTGATAAGTGGGATAAGGCTGGCTTGGAGGGAAAAGCTTGGGATGAATGGGATAACGCTGGATTGGAGTAACAAGGAGGCTTATAGTTATTGTTATGTATTTGCTTTTACTTGCATTGTTATTGTATGGTATGTTGAAATATAATAGCATGAGATTGAAATAAATAATGAGTAAGAATGGCGACATATGGCCATAAAAGCTCTATTTTGGTATATTGTGCTAAGGATAACATGATATGATTCCCTCTAGAGGTAAGTTGCTAAACTTAATGATTGCTTATGAAAATTGTATGAGAAATGATTATCCAGTTATACTATGGATGTGTTTATATATGTGTTATATTGTTGGATAATTTCATAAGTTTGATATGAATTTATCTCAATGAGCCACAGACTTACTCTTTTGTAGATTATTTTTTTCATATTCTCAAGAAAATCCAATTAACCCACTACATGAAAAGTAAGTGTCTTGACTCAACTCTAGGGGCTGTGACCAGTGCATGACCTAAGAACAAAAGGGGAATACTAGCCATGCCAGCCTTTAAACCATAACTGGTTTATGTCTTAATACATTAATGATAAAACCTGTTCAAAAGCTTTTCAGGAAAGTAATAAGCATAAACATGGCAACAACATGTGGCAACTATTTGAACTCAGATCTTTTCATTTCTCATAACTCATAAATTTGTTCAACATCAATCAAACATTATATCTTTTACAACTTTTCATAAGCTTTACTTATTATAGCAAAAATGAGAGATCCTGCTTGCGGTGTATGGAGCATATCTAAAGTCAATTTATATAAGTACAAACATCAACAAAATAGATGGCTCACATGAACAAGGTGTGAAGTTCACCAAGATATGGCACTCTTCAACTACGATGCTAAAGATGATGGACCTAAAACTACTCCTGAATCTGAAAAGGGTTTTTAAAGAAAAATAAGAGTGAGTCATAAAACTTAATAAGTAACATGCATTCCAATGAAATTAGGACAAATGAAGGCATAATTTTTTCATCAAAACTGTATTCAATTTCAAAACTAAGTTATCACAAATAATAGTGTAAGTAAATAACTTTAAGGAAAGAGAAAATAAGATAACAATAAGCATATATAAGTCTAAGAGTATACATGATAAATCTAGCAGATATTTGTTTAAAACATAATAAACCTCTCTTGGGAGATCTAAGCTAGAACTAACTATTAGGCACTCAGCTCGCTCTAGTAAACTAACCAATTGGGTAAGCACATAGCTTTCCTAAACTTGTTGTTACCTCTTGTGACCTTCACACTAGGTGCTAAGTACTACCCTTCCCAATGTGACTTGTTCTAGCTTTAACTTCTACCTTATGCACTAAGTTAATATTATTCTAACTAGGCATCCTCCTACAAAACAATTTATGAAACAATGAAATAACAAGAACAAGGAAAAGTATTTTCATAAAATATAACTTTAACATTCTCATGCAGCCAAAATCCAATCAAGTCTTAACTAGTATTTATTATTTCAATATCAAATCATTCATTAACTTTGTCTCATTCCCATGGTATCATCTTACCATGTCTAAAAATTCTTGCTCAAAATCATCTAGCTAATACTTCAAGAAATAACTTTCAATTCATCATAACATTTTCTTTCTCAACATGGCTAAACAAGATGTTAAACATGTTTGTCCCAAAGATACATAAATTTCTTCTAGCATAGCAAAATCACAAAATCCATTCTCAAGTTCATTTTGTAGTCATTACAAAGAAAATAGAATTCAATAATCAGGATATCAAAATCATTAGAAGGGTTGGAAGGCATGAAAGGAACTTGTGAAATGCACATTATCTACTCACTATTACCAGAAGACTACTAAACCTTATGCCTTGTTGCCAGAAGACTATTGCACCTTATTTCCATTTATATTTTATTCTACATTTACTTAAGACATAAGTGTAAATAAGGAAATATCCCCCATTTGGATTCAAATAAAATATCAAAAAAAAAATGAAAACTCTAAAGAACAATATTGATGGTAAAATCTAGTTTGGTGGACCCAAATTTTAGTCAACACCCAGATTATGAGTAGCAAGTGTGTGAATAGGGAGTAAGAAGAATGAAAGAGTAGAAGAATGGACACTTAAAGCATTTTTATCATGGTTCTGCTAAAGCTAGATTGGCCCTTACTTCCACGTTAATTGTATTTCCCTTTAGGCGATGGTTTCACTATTCAGATTGATAGAGTTATAGTATGCAAGCCTCTCTCACTATTTTGATGGAGCTTTCACCTCTCTTCTAGAAGTCCCCTTACAATGGTCTCCCTCCTTATATTTATAGAGGCTGGGAGGTTACAAATGTATATTAATAGGCTATAAATATGTTACATCAAATAATAAATGTATAAAACAATATAGGCTCATACAAGTCAGCTTAAACAGGCTACTTTCTGCTTGTGGACCCTTCTGGCCACTACCAGCAAAAGGGCTTTATGGATTGTATATGAATCTATGTGTTCCTTATTTGACCTTAGCAAGCATATCGCCAGGAAAAAAGGTGTGTTCTATGAGCTTGAGCTCCCATTTTGGGGTCACCACTGGTCAGAGGTCAGTGATCTCAAGCTTGTGCTTGGTAATGGGAGTTAACACAGGATGAGCTATTGGTCATGCAGGTTAGGGCTTATCTTCAGTAAGCTTGGACTTCTACCTTGGCCTCATTAGTGAGCTAGGATTTCCACCTAGAACTTGTCGTATCCTAAGCTTGCGGCTAGCAAGCCGTTGCCCCTTTTGCATAACCTTAGTTCTTTGAGTGATCCAGGCCATTCTTGGCTAGACTTGTCTTCTATTAGGCCTTTGTCAGCCCATTCGACCAATTTCGAAAATCACCTATAAATTAGCCCCTTAACTCTCAATTCACTTTGTGGACTGAGAGTTGCAACTTGTGGGCTAAAGCTGGGGAGTGTGACGTCGTCATTCAAATTTTTACTTTATCTTTTAGTCTACCTCCATCATCATTATCACATTTAATGCACACTTTTTCCTAAGACTACTAATTCGATGAAGGCTGAACCTGGGGACTTTTTAGAACCATTAGATTTTAGGCAATCGATTAGTTTTTTGAATATAACGGTTAAATGACCGGGGGTATAAAAGATGAGACAAGGCATTCATCCCCTTCTCATTCCTAGAAACTAACATACTACCTTTCAATCTTTTGAACAACGATTGTTGATCTCATTTCCCTGCTCCATCGATTCCACCTTTCCTGTTGTGGTAAATCGGTTGTTTTAATCAAAACTTCTTTCATCTTTAATCATTTCAAGATTTGATTCACTCTTTTATCACAATAAGTTTTCCCCGGACTCTCACTTTCAAAGCTTATTTGTGGTTTTATGATATTATCTGGTCTAATAATGATTGTTTGCTACTGGGCATTCTACCTACTAGTTTGCAGTCTATAGATTGCCAGGTTAAACTTTCTACCTTTTTAGGGACTCAATAGTCTAATAAGCTTTATTAGCTAAACTATTTTAGGTTTTTGATAGTTCAAGGATCCGTCTGGGTGGCTTGAGGTATATACATTCTGCTGCATAGGAGGACTTTAGTTAGAGCAGTTGTTTCAGGGATGGTCTACCTTCAGCGACCTGACCATTGCTTTCTTCTTCTTTATTCTGTATAAATGGTAGCTCACAAACGTCGAGGCCACCGGGTAGGAAGTGATGATGAGCTTGATTTTCCAACTCATAATGGGGAGCCGGTGTATACTATAGCCAAAACGGCTTCTAGGAGCGGTGAGGTTACTGGACAACCTATCTCTCAACCTAACCCCAGTGAGAGGCAGTGGGTTGCTGAGGGTTCTTCGGATCGCTCGGTGTTTAAGCACTATTCTTTGATAGTCGAACTTCATGAGCTTGAAGGCATTGTAGAAAGTTACCGTATTCCCAAATGCTGCCACCTCATGGCTTCCTTTCCCAATGACTATACAGCTCATCCACCCTGATGATTTGTTGCAGTTAGCCCTCATCATCTTAACGCTGGGCTCAATTCCCTGTTCACCCATTCATCATTAGTTTGTTGAATAAACTGAAACTCTCTCCTTCCCAATTGACACCAAATTCCTATTCCCAACTCACTTTCCTGGCATTTATATACTTGAGAAGTAACCTTCCCCCACTATCTGTGAGGGTCTTATGCCATCTCTTTGGCATTAGGAGTATGGGCTCCCCAAATAGGATTTATTATCTCTCAGCTCGAAATTCTAACTTTAAAAGGGTTTTGCCTCAGGGGGATGCCAAGGGTAAATCAAACATTAGGTAATATGAGACTCGTTGGTTTTAAATTTCGTGCCCATTTTTGCACCCTCTCTGCAATTTCAAATTTGTTTTGACACCTGATAAGTGAGCTGTGATCACGTGAGCTATTGTGATTTCATATTTTGTTTCTAACACTTTGCCTCATTTTTATAGTCAAGGCTGGCAAGGTAAAGCTAACACTTGAGATCAAGGAGGCTGAGGTGTTACGTTGGTTCACTACTATTAGTGATCTAAAGAATAATTTCAAATTTGACGATAACCTCCTTTGATCTTGTGGGCTAGCTCTAGCACTGAGTGTTGAGCTTACTAAGGAGATTGGAGCTCGTCAAGTTAAAGAAATCAGCCTAACTTGCTTTGAAGATTATGAGGAAATGGTGAAGTTGCTTCTTCAAAGTCCACCTTCTAATGATTCCAAAGAGCTCGAGGTTGTTACGACCTTGCTATGTCCCAATGTTATGGTAACCCTCACTATTTCAAACCAGACTCCTCCTATAGTGACTATGATGCCCCTCCTGGAGTTAGCTCCTACCTTGCATTATGAGGTGATCGAGGTGGCTGAGGTTACGACCTCATCTGAGCCTCCTGCTAAGAAATGGAGAGTAAGCAAGGGGAAGAAGGTTGCAAATTCTTTAAAAGCAAGTTGCTCGTAAGGGCGCAGCAAAAGAGCATCAGCTGGGTCTTGGTCTTGGCACTCAAGGGTATTTGGACTTTGTCCAAGAGAATATGTTGGACATTTTGAGGTCTCACACTAGCCTCCAAGCATTAAACACAGAGATTTCAAGTCGAAAGCTGACGTGTTACACCACATGTGAAGTCTTGCTGGTAAGTTATGTTTTTTCATCTTGGCCCCTTTTACTCTTTTGAGGTCTAACTTGATTGCTTGACCTTCCAAGGTCTGCTAGGAGTAGTAAAAATAGGGGAGATGCTCCAAGCTTGTGAAGAGAAAAATGCTAGGCTTGTGGAAGACTTGGCTACTATGACTACCAAGGCACTAGAGATGGAAAGTAAATCAAAGAAAGTCGAGGTCAATCAAAAGGAAGCCGAGGAGGCTCGAGCTCGTGAGGTGGTAGATCACGAAACTGACACATTAGAGCTCAACAAAGCTATTAAGGAGCTATCCAAAATGAAGGGTGACTGGGACATAGCATTCCAGGGTTTTGATTTGGTGATGCAAAAATTTGAAGCCGCTGCACGGTAGGCAGAAATTGCCAGGGTGGAACTTGAAACAACCAAGAGAGAGGTTGCTTTAAAATAAGAGGAGATTGACTGGGTCAAGGTCGAAACTATCGAGTAGATTGCAAAGGCAGTTGAGAATGCAAAGTCTAAAACCTCATCTTCTTTTCTGTACACCTTGTGGAAGCGCCATCCAAGCATGTACCTTTCTTTCTTTGGACAGGACCCCTTTGAAGTAATTAAGGGCTTAAAGAAAAGGTTGCTAGAGCCAAGTCTTCCCACAAAGATGTGATGTCTATGAGCCGAGGTCCTTATGCTAAAGGTGTCATTAGTGAAGAATCAGTCTGCAAGTCGTGGAGGGCTCGGATAATCAAATGAGGGACAATACGCGAGCCCCAAATATCAAGCCTTCCTCTTATCAGAACCCAGCTTCTAAGGATTAGTCTTCTTGGGAATTAATCTTGTAATTTTATATTTCATTTTTTGAGTCTTGTATTTGACTTTGCACTTGATTATGGACTGTGTGGATTCGCCTCGTAGCAAGAGGTATCAGATAGCTCTATTTTTCTTTGCTTTTTCTTGCAAATCATGTCGGATACTTTTTAGAATTATGTGAACTATCATGAATAGTTTCCTGCAAAATCACAACTTAATAAGGATTGGATAAAATGAATGTTAGATAGGACAATTGACCTCGATTAATTATAGGAAAAATGCATAAATAGATTAGAGCCAATAAGTCATAACTTAAAAGGATATGTGCCATATTAAATGACTAATCAACCGCATTGACCTATCTCAGGTAATAGATTTTGTCACAGGAATCCCTGTTTTAACCTCTAGTTTGAGCACCAGAGTACTTTAATTAGCGATAAGACTTAATGTCAAGTGTTCGAACACAAAGGCTGGCATGCGATCAGGTACTTAAATAGGTCGCATGAGAGCTACGAACAACAAGTCGCATGAGAGCTGTGAATAATAAGTCACATGAGAGCTGTGATTTTAGCTGGAAAACTAACAATTGCACCAGAATAAGCTTCGGGGGCCGCAACTTCGAAGCTGGTAATGAATTAATCTTCGAAATGAGCTCTAAGGGACCTCAACTTGGAAGCTGCCAATCTGTACTAAAATGAGCTCCAGTGGCCTCAACTCAAAAGCTGGCAATTGTACCAGAATGAGCTCTGACAACATCAACTTGAAAGCTGGCATTGTGTATCAGAATGAGCTCCGACGGCCTCAACTCTGAAGCTAGAAATTTGTACCGAAAAAGGTTCCAATGGCCTTAGCTCGAAAGTTGGCAATTGTACTAGAATAAGCTTCAATGGCCTCAGCTCGAAAGCTGGCAATTTGTACCAAAATGACCTCTAGTGGCCTCAGCTCAGAAGCTAGCAAATCTGAATAGACAATACATTTAGAAGTTGGCCGAGCACATGCATAAGGTGGTGATCTCATCTCAGGGGGGTTGGCGATCTTATGCCAAAGAGCTGTGTTGCAACAATGTTATGGCTTAGCAGGAAATTTGACCCTTCAAACATTACTTGTTTCCGGGTGAGAAATGGATTGAGATTGTTTTCATGTGATAAAGATGAGCAAATGTCAAGCACTTCAATCCTCGAGGAATCTTAGCCCCTTTTGTTATGAGAGAAACCCAAAATTACCAATTAATAGGTCTTTGCCCTACTCACATTTAAATAGGTAAGACTATTACTCAGTTTGCAAGCTTGAGAAAAAGTAACGTAGTATAAGATCACCAAATTCGAGTCCAAGTTTTGACCTTCCTAAAAATTTATCTAGAAATCATTCATTATTAAAATATATAGACAAATTTGTGGCAATTCATTTACACCTGCATAACATATATCAAAAGAGAAAGTAAATAGGCACTCAGGCCATTATTATCGTGGTCACTGTGACTATTGAGGTCATTGTCCAAGAGATTGCACCACATAGTCTCGTAAGCAACCCCTCCTGACCAGACCATCAATTGCATCTCTAAATGCCCAGCATCCTGAAGTATTATGCCGAACTTCTTCATGGTAAGCATAGAACTTGCTCACATTTCTGAGCCTATTAGGAGTTGTTATAGGATCAGGCTTCCCAAAGCTCTTTCTTCCCTTTTTATCTACAAAAATTTGCTTTGGAGTGTCTGACTGGGTGCTATAGTTGTCATAGCAACCTAGGTGCTGAGGTCACTCATTTTTGGATCTTTTCATAGGTCAGCCATCGGAGCTTCCTTGGGCATTTTCATCCTTGCTCCTTTGGCCTAAGCTATTCATCTCATCATTTTGCCCAAACTTCTTTGGGCTGAAGGCCTCTTCCCACCTAATTTTCTTGGTAGCTTGCTCATAAAATTTACCCAAGTTGCTTACTAGGGATTTGTAAATGCTCTCGTATAACTTTCCTTCCTTGCGAAGTCCCGTTAAGATTACCATGAGGATGCTTTCATCTAACGAGCTTTCCATGATATCAATCTCGCACCTAAATCAAATGATGTAGTCTTTCAATGATTCATTCTCTTGTTGGAAAACGATTGTGAGATGGTAAGGTGGTGCGAACTACCTCTTCAATGCTTTGTACTGGTTAATGAATCTTGCCTGGCATTTCTCCTAACTGCCAATATTGCATGTCGAAAGATTCTTAAACCAAGTTTGGGGAATATCCCCTAGTGTAACTGGGAAGACACGGCACTTGACTAGAGGGTTGATTGTTTAGGGATCTATCTGAATATTGAATGCATTCAGATGGTGATAAGGGTCACTATCCCCATTGTATTGTGAAATTACAGGGACCTTAAGCTTATGAGGAAGAGGTTGCTTCTTTTTCTTACTGGTAAATGAAGTTCTCTCTTCATAATGATCTCAACTATCCTAAGCTTGAGAGCATCTTTCTAATTGCTTTATCCTTTGGAGGAGTTCTTCAACCATTAGCTCATGTGTTTTAGATTACCAGCTGGAAGATTACTGGCTCCTATCTCTCTCCTGAATGTGGGAATAACAACGTAGGATATGTCCCTGGTTGGACCTATCTAAGCCTTTCGAATGATACGAGCTCTCAGGTCATTGAACACCATGGATTTTACAAGCTCAGTGAGCCTCTAACCTTTCCCATAAGTGAGAGGGGTGAGCTATATTAATGTGTTGGCCCTTCTCAGGTGCTGTAACTTGAACTTACTTTTGTGCTCCTTAAGCTCGTGCCTGTGCTAGCGCTCTAACCACTTCGACCAGTTCTTTCATGATATTCTTGAGTGCCTCTTGACACTGATGCCGTACTTGAACTCTGTCAACCTTAAAAGCAACAGGCTGATGAGAAGTTAATGGCGCCACATCATTAACAGTGCTCATTGTGAGGGCAGTAAAGATGCCTACAATCAGGAAGACTGGGCCCCCCAGTGTTAACACTTGCTGCTCCACATGACTCCCAAGTTGGCCCATGGTCATACCAATGCTCCTAGTGGTTCTTCTTCTTGCCATTGTGGCTGCTTAGCAAATCACAGAAATAGAGAGAAAATAGTTCGAAGGTTTGGGGCCCTTCCTCTAGTGCCAAAATGTTAATGATAAAATCTAGTTTGGTGGACCCAAATTTTAGTCAACACCCAGATTGTGAGTAGCAAGCATGTGAATGGGGAGTAAGGAGAATGAAGGAGAAGAAGAACGAACACCAAAAGCATTTTTATCATGGTTCGGCTAAAGTCATATCAACCCCTATGTTCACGTTAATTGTATTTACTTTTAGGTGGTGGTTTCACTATTCAGATTGACAGAGTTACAATATACAAGCCTCTCTCACTATTTTGACAGAGCTTCCACCTCTCTTCTGGAATTCACTTTACAATGGTCTCCCTCCTCATATTTATAGAGGCTGGGAGGTTACAAATGTAAATTAACAGGTTATAAATATGTTACATCAAATAATAAATGTATAGGACAATATAGGCTCCTACAAGTTGGCTTAGATAGGTTGCTTTCTATGTGTAAGCCCCTCTGGCCACTGCTAATAGAAGGGCTTTATGGATTGTCTATAAGTCTATGTGTTTCTTATTTGACCTTAGTGGGCATATGGCCGGGAAAGAAGGTGTGTTTTGCGAGCTTGAACTCCCATTTTGGGGTTACTACTAGCCGAAGGTCGGTGATCTCAAGCTTATGCTTGGTGATGGGAGTTCGCACATGATAAGTTGTTAGTCATGTGGGTTAGGGCTTATCTTTAGTGAGACTAGACTTTTACCTTGGCCTCGTTAGCGAGCTAGGATTTCCACCCAAAACTTGTTGTTTCTCGAGCTCGCGACTAGCGAGCCGGTGCCCCTTCTATGCGACCTTAGCACTTTGAGTGATCTGGGCCTTTCTTGGCTAGACTTATCTTTTATTGGGCCTATGTCAGCCCATTGGACCAATACCAGAAATCACCTATAATAATCAAAACTTTAGTTTCAAACCTCTAGTTCAAAATAGCAAATTTTGGAAAAAAAAAATATCATTTTCCACCTCCTCAAAAGCCCATTTAAAGATCTTCAAAAATTTTCTAAAAATTATTTTTAGAGTAAAGAACATCAAAGAAATCAAAATCGACATTTTTTCTCTTCAATAAATACATATTTCATATGAACCCCTTATAAGTGCTCAGACTTAGAAAACTTTTAGGACCTGTAACCCAGATAACCTAGAAAAGGGTTCAAAGGGTCAAAATCAAAGAAGATATCAAGGTTATGATCAAATATAAGTCATCCAAGAATAATTAAAATTTATTAAGCTAATCCCAAGCTCACACTAGACTCAACTGTATATTTGTATTCTATGGCTATGATTTATGTAAACTACGCTATAATGGAAGGGCCATTATAATAAGTATGAACAACGATCTAATGGAGATCACAGTTGACGTTTATACCACCACTATGTCTAGTCCACTAGGAACCTATCAAATTAAGTTTCATTACATTGTTATTTTAAATTTAGCAGGATGCAAAGTTTTACATGAGATCAAGATCATCCCTCTCAAGCCTCCCAATGTTCTCCTGATGATGCCCATTGGATGGTTTGATCCTTGAGGAATCTATCATCTAACTTTGTGTTTTATTACTTTTTTTTTTTTGAAAATCTATAAAAATGTAGGGTCATAGAGTATCAAGGGCTTAGTTAGCTCAATCGATGATTTTTGGTATTAGGATAAGTCATAGATTAACCCCACTTTTTCATAGACTCACCCTTGTAGGGCATGAGGTAGAGAAAGGGAAAGAATCTTTTGACTTATTAAAAGTTTGAAGTACTTTGTTTTTGAAACATGTGTAACTTTTGAGACATATGTTGGATGGGCACGTGTCTGTTGGGTAGTACCTAGGAATTATGCTGATAATCTATTATATAATCCTTTCTTCCAGAGTTTATTATTTCTTAGTCAATCAATTGAATGCGAATGAAAAAAATTGAGATAATCATAGACAGAAATGAATGATGAGAATGAAATAAAGGTTGGTGACCATCAATAGAAAATTGATATTTAGTGCGGTCATGGCTAGAAAATTGGATCGTAACAAATATGCTTCTAGGAATTGGGTTTAGGATAAATTTGAATTTAAAAATAAACCTTTCAAATTTTTGTGGAGAAAGAAAAAAGAAAAGAAAAAAAATTGCCCAACTGTGTAATGACTCATAGAATCACCAAAAAAAAATGTTTATGATAGAAATAAAATTAGGACAAATTTGAATCCAATTTGTAATCTTTAAAAAGAAATGATCGATCTGAAAAACACTTTCATACAAATAATGTGTTATCCTTTTATTGGTATGTTAGTTAGGACATTGATAACTATGCTTCTCAAAATTGTTCTCTAATCCAATCCTGAGCTTTTTCTGACTCCTTTGTCTGGGGATTTTGCAGCAGACAGGCTCTCAAACCTAGCATTATGCATTGCTGATTGGGAATGGCATCTTGTATCTCATCTACTGACTTGCCCATCCATGTTGATGCATCTACGTTCCGAAATCCTCCCATATGCAGGACAACTAACATCTGTGGTTCTGGGATCTAGAGGATCTTTCTTATGTATTAATTTCTTTTTCTCATTTGTTACTTTAGCAAAAATAAAAAATAAAAGGTTTAGTGTATTATATTAAAAAAACTTTGCTCATAAGGCTCAGACAAAATATTTTCAATTTAAAAATAATAATTAGTTATACTAAAATCATCACTTTTATAATTATTACATGGGTTTTTTCTATTTCCATAGTTATATACCTTAAAAATAGATTTCAAATTTATTTTTATGTCATTTAATTAAAGAAAGAATAGTAAAAAAATGATAAAATGGAAACTTTAAAATATGTTCACACTTCACTCTTTTAATTTTAAAATTTTAGTTCCAATTTTTTTTATTACATTGATGATGAGAATGTTTGAATTTAAAATCTCCAACATATTATTCAAATTCGTTATTAATATATCATATTTAGTGACTTATTCTAAGTTTATTTTCTCATTTTATGATGGCATCATTGTGGTTGAGTGAAAGGATAAATAGATAATGAATTTGATATAAAATTTGTAAGTATTATATATAATGTGCATGTGTATTGAGTGTTGATCAATTGATACTAATTTAAATGCTTTAGTAAATATAAATAAAAATTTTGTAAATATAATATACTTAGCATGTGTGTGTGCACTGAGTAACGATCAATTCATATTGGTGAAAAAGTTGAAACATTTACGTCAATCAACAATTTTTGCTTAAATATGAGTGTTTTTTTAATCTTAATGTACTTATCAATATTTATCATAAAATTTGAAATTTTTGAACAACAATAACTATGCAATCAACTAATTAAAATTATATTTAAAAAGGTATACTTTATGTCAATATTATAATTTATTAATTAGATATATAGTAATTAATTTTATATTGATATTATATTTCGTAAGTATAACATATATATATATATATATTAAATGCAATGGTATATTTGTGAGAAATTTATTCTATAAAAAATTATTTATCAAAATTATACACTGATGAGTATACTTTTGGTTAACACTAGTTTCAATTGATATACCCATGTTGATAATGACTTGTTATTAAGAAAACATTGGAAAAAAAAAGAATTTGAACAATAAAAGATCCTATAATAAAATTTAGTGAATTAAATTTTATTATGCTTCTATAATAAAAATATTATGTTAATCATAAAATGATAATTGTTGTGGGTATTTTTGGGCCATGCAAAATGGGCTGGCAAAGGTACAACAAGAGACGAGTCCAATAAAAAGGGCCTAGATCACCCAAAAAACTAAGGTCACTCGACAAAGGCACTAGCTCACCAATCGCGAGCTTAGGACACAGGACAAGACTGAGATTCCAATTCATTGAGGACAGACTCTAATTCACTGGCCAAAGCATGATGCCCTAGCAATCTTCCGGAAGACTCACTTTGATTGAACCTAAGCATGAGATCAACTAGCACAGCCAACAGGTCACCCAGCATGAAGTCGAATTGCCAAATGAGCTACCCCAAGCATAAGTACGGAATGCCCAAGTCCAGCCATCAGCCAGAGGCATATTCTCCTAATCAACAGGTCAGCACCCAAAACTGACACATCAGCCTCCAAAAATCGATAGTGAATTGCCAAGCGTTTATTGCCCGTCAAGCATTTATTGCCCTTAGTTGTAGAAAAGATAGTTTTACAATTTTTCAAATTATACTTGTAACCCTCACTGCCTCTATAAATAGAAAGAGAAATCATTGTAACATAGATAGTAAAAAATATATGCAAAAAGCTAGAACAATGAAAGAACTCCTATATTGTTACTCTACTAATATACACAGAGAAACCACCAGACAAAAGTAAATATAAACCACCATTAACATAGGGGTCACACTGACTTTAGCTGAACCACGTTAAAAAGCTTCTGGTGTTCATTTTTCTCTTTCTTTTTCTATCTCTTCCTTACCCATGCACATGATACCAAAATATTTTACTCATTTAATTGTTCTCTCACTTAGCATTTTAAGGTCCAAAAATGACTTACTCCAGCTGTGTTAGTGTGTATTTATGATTTAGTGTCAATTGGTTCATTAGAAGAAATTATGCAATTTTCAGCCATTTTGAGTAGTTTTTGTAATCTGGTTATAACTCGAGCTACACCTATCCAATTGATGTGATTCTTATCTTTCAAGAAAGCTAAGACATAGTCCTACAACTTTCATGAGACCTCCAAGGCTAAATCACACAATTGGCTATCTGAAATTGGAGTTGAAATCAAGACCAGAATACTATCTCAGGTAGCCTGACCTTTGTGCACTAATCAGATCATAACTGGAGTTATAGAGGTCTAATTAAGGTCAAACTTGCAAATGGAAGCTGAGGCATAAAGCCACATTTCTTATGAAGACTTCCTGAGCTGAAAATGTCATTATAGGCATGCAAAATAAGCTATAACAGAGAGGTAGAAATGCTGTAAAATTGGGCTCTACAGAATTGGACTTTTAAAGCCCCTAATTGACATGAGCTTGAGCCCAATGCAACACCCTTTGCTCTAGCCTGCACTCAACCAGTTGGAGAGCAATAAGTCTATGAAAAACTAGAGGAAAGTGGCCTACAAAATGCATAGCACGCAATGGCAGAGGCAATAAACTACACTAGTCATCATGCCTACTCAGCAGCTGCCTCTTCTTTTTACCCGGGTAAAGCCATTTTGCTGGAGAGTTTTTGAGTTCAATTTTAGACAACAGTGTAGAGTAGTTTAGGATGTTTTTCCTTTTCTTTTTTCTATATTTTTCATGACTCCAGTCCATGGAAGGCTAAACTACTGTAATCAGCCCAATGGGGCTGCAAACTTGAAGATTAATGTTGAGGTTTGGTTCCTTCATTCTGCAATCCATTTGTTGGCTATTTTTTTTCCTATTTCCTCTCTATTTTGCTATGAATATCTGAGTTGAATGGCTTCATTTGATTTAGATGTTATATGATTATTGCTTAATG
>JANHAO010000679.1:0-38509 GCA_026873985.1 Saraca asoca | reverse complement strand
ACAATATCATCCTATTTATAGAGGAAGGATGGGCTCTAGTTATTAATTACAAGCTACAGTTGTGTCACATCAAATAAATAAGTATGGGTAGTGAAAAGACTCCTTTCAGTTCATAGGCTGCGGAAGCAGGTCTTCTTAAGCCAACATACAAGTTTGTAGCTGTCCTTGCATCAGGCAAAGATGCTATGTTGTCCCAGGTGAGGGTTTCACAATTTTGGATTAGTCGTGAGAGTCGCTGGGAGGACGAGTGCAAGTATAGCGCTCGCAGGGTTGATCCTCGAACCCATCGCTTGCAGAGTCGTGCTATCGTCGGAGGATGACCCATCGAACCATTCTTGAGCGAGCACCCCAGACTTCCACAATTGTTACCGTTTCGGCGTTTGAAGACTTCTCTCTAGGGCTCCCCTTCGTCGTTCTTCGTGGACTCATCCTCATGGAGTCGTATTTTTCAGCATACAACATTTTCTAATTTGGTTTTTCTTGGTAAGGTTTTTAATGATGTGGTATTCCTAATGCATTGGACATTCAAGGGGGAGGGCTATGAATTTATATAAATTCATGTATGAATATCCATTGAACTCTCCCATGTATCCATATTCATGAATTTTCCAATACACCATTCATGAAAGAGCATTTCTGTTAATATATGTACATGTACCCATTATACCCTTTTGTGAAAGTTCATTCCCCCATTTTCTCTATATGCCTATAAATGGAGGCCTTGTTGTTGTTGTTGTTGTTAGACACACTTAAAATGGAAAGTAAAATTGTCTTTTCGTTCCCTCATTACTTCTCTGAACCATTATTTTACATCAAATTATTTCACATCAATACTTAGTTAATTTCATTTTTGTTCAAATTTTAAGTATGTGATTTGTAGAACTTTAACGTTTAAGGATATTTTTTGTTATTCATTAACTTTAAAAGCCTAGATTGTATTTTTCCCTCTTTCAATTTTCTAAAATTCTCCGCATAATATCATATGTTTCAAACTTGAAAGGAATATAGTATTATAGTGGTGTGTTGGCCATGGTGCCTCACAATCACTTAAGATGTTTCCCCTTTTTTCCCTAGATTCATATATAGGGTTTAACGATGATTTGTTTATGTAAACTGAAAACAAAGGATAAGAACAAGATAACGTGAGGTTTACGTACTAATCTCCCCTATTGACTGTATTATCACATCAAGCATCTCAATGTGAGAATGAGAAAATCCTACACGCTGAAACATACCCTTTCAGCCCATTAATACACTTTGTATAGTGACTTATTACTGTTATCATCACAGAATTCTTTGGAGGTTGTGAAATGAAAACCTTTTCAAGATTGAGACAATACTTCAAATTATTTAACACCTTACGCATTGTGTGGTTCTAATTATGCATTGTTAACTTCCACTCCTTGTAAGGCATGAAGAAGAGATATAATAATATTTAAATACCATTATACATGTTAATTTATAATTAATTTATGTAGTGCATGAGAGCATTAATTATCACCTGAGACCCTTGTACGCAATAGATGTAAGAATATTTTCAATTGGAACATGAAAGCATGATTGAATTAGTTCTAATTATTTTTTGGGACAACGTGGAAGAAGGGGGAGATGAGATTCTCAGACGAGGAAAAGAATCCAATAACTTCAAACGAATTAAAGGAGGAGCTATATGAAAAAAAAAAAAATCATGTACAGTTTTATAGAATGATAATTAAGGATGATTTATTTGTCTTTTTTTTTTACTAATCTAAGTGACTCTTACCTAAATTTAAACAATCTTTTCACAGGTATTTGCGTTCCATCCAATCAAAGAATTAAATTGATTATAAAAACATTATTTTAATTGGTTGATTTATTAGTGAGCAAAGAAAAATATTAATTAGACAAGTGATTAGATTCACCTTAAAGCAACAATTAGTTATGATTATTATAAGACAAGTTCATATACCATCATAAGATACATAATTTTTTGTTTGTAATAGCCCCATGTATACCATTATGAACATTACTGATATCTTACATTGGATTTTTTTTCTTGTGACTCATCAAACAACAATTTCTTTACACTCATAAAGAGAATGTAAACAATGACTGGTGAAAATTTGCGAGATATGTATTTGATACAATTTGAACAATAGAATGATAAAATAGATAGAGCGAGTGTAGCCTAATTAATTTGTGTTTAATTGTAGGTACTTGAATGAACCACTTAGCATCTAATCTAACGAAAGTGTACGCTGGGCTCGTGAAAGATTGGTGGAAACTGGAAGGTGAAATGCTTGGCTAAGCATTGAACTAGGGAAAGAGGCAAATATCCTACTTGTCTGCGTGCTACCGGCAGCTCTTGAGACTAAAAGTGATATCAGATTACAAGATGCGAAGTGCATGGCATGGTACTCCATAATCGAATTCAACTTTTTCTTCTCTTTTGTTTTCTAGCCATGCTTAGTCGGCATTTCAGCTTGGAGTCCCACGTATTCAACTCCTTTAAAAAAATAATAGATATATTTTAGAGAGTAAAGTACAACATTATATCCATTGATTAGAAAAGCAGCGGCTGATACATAATTTGATAAATAACAAGTATTTAGAAAAAAAAATTAAATTTATAATTATCTATTTCTTTAATATGATAATACATCTTACTCTATAAAATGCATCTTACACTATAAAAAAAGTCAATTCAAAATACTATATCAATTAAACAACCAACTATTCATTAATTTTAATTAGTTTTTTATGTAATGTGGATGGATTTAACAATTGTCTTAAACTAATTGTTATGGGTAAAAATCGGCTCCGAGGAACAAGCCAATAAGGACCAGCAAACGCCAAAAAAAAAAAATTGTCTAGCTCACTGAAGACATTCAGCGGACATCACATTGCATGTCGCTAAAAGGTAATATAACAAAAATACGAGAAGCTCGCCTCACTAAATGACCATGCCGTTCAAGCTCGCAATAGTCCTGAGCTCGTTGAACGAGCTCCAATAGTGACCCCCCACGCTGAGAACCTCTGTTCGGGAAGGCAAACACCTCGCTCAGCCACGAGCTCGGGAAAGCCGAGTGCTAGATAGACTTATGTTGGCTTGTAGCTGACAAAGGGGGCCAACCCCGCTAAAAGTAGCTTGCAACAGTCGAATTGCAGGAGTTTTACTGTCTTTTACATTTATTTCTTGATGTGACAGAACTATAGCTTATAATCATTACGTGTAATCCTTCCTTCCTTTATAAATAGGAACTCATTGTTAGAAGAGGGGGGACTGGGAAAAGGCTTGTAAGCAAAAGTTCTATAAAAATCTTTCCTTCATATTAATAAAAGCTCCGCCATGGACGTCGGGTCTGGTACCGCATGGATTTAGCCAAACTATATTAAAATACCGTCCTTCCTCTCCTCCTTCCTCTCCCTCCATCATTGCACTTCAGGAAATAGCTTTGGGTCCAAGAATTCATCTCCGTTGGTTGTAATTAAAGCCCTCTGTGTGAACCAAATTCCAACATCAATATTTTGGCACCGTCTATGGGGACCCATCTACTTTCTGAAGTGTTCCCTGTAACTTTGCAATTTTAAGAAGAAGGACCACAAGAAGTTCAAACACTCCAGTTGCACAGCCGACAGGCACCTCCACTACCAAAGCTCACTATCAGCGAAATGACTCTCTCAGAATAGGAGAGACACAAACGTCTTGCCAGCCTCAGCAAGTGCTTGAAGGTATGGTAAAAGAGTTAGCTAAAATTGTAAAAGCATTGGCATAGGCACAAGCCCAGGGTGCTCAAAGACTAGAAGAGATCATGGTACAACTCTAGGAGCTCCGTAGAAAAGCTCAGAAGGAAACTCATGAAGATCGTGATAGTCAGCGATGGGGGGCTTGCAACGAGCAAAAAGCTCCACCCCCCAGCTTCAAATGTGGAACTTGATAATGGAGGAAGTCCTCCATAGGCTCAAACGGCTAGAAGAGTGTCCATAGCCTCAAAGTAACTAACCTCTCTATGAGGAGAGCTTGCCATTCTCTATGAAAATCAAAATGCAGCCTCTCCCATAAAAACTCAAAGTGCCCATGATCCCACTGTACAATGGGAACAGTGACTCGAGCGACCACCTGGATGCATTCAATATCCAGATGGACTTCAAACAACTCATCCTCTGGTCAAGTGCCACATCTTCCTAGCTACATTAGGAGGTATACCCAGAGTGTGGTTCAGAAGCCTCCTGGCTCACAGTGTCAATAGCTGGAAAGAATGCCAAAGGAAATTCGTTGACCAATATTGGGCACTAAAGAGGTAGCTTGCACCTCCCTGTTATGCTGCAATGATCTTTCAGTGCAAGAATGAGTCACTGAAAGACTATATAGCTAGATTTAGGCACGAAGCCAACTTTATAGAAAACCCCTTAGAGGAAAGCATCCTAACAATGATTTCGGTGGAACTCCACAAAGACAAAAAGCTTTATAAAAGCCTCTACAAATCCCCAGCTCGATATCTTGTTGAATTTTACAAGCAAGCTACCAAACAAATAAGATGGGATGAAACCTTTGGAACGGAGGAGCCCAGGCCAAAAGCGGACGCCGATGGTCCCATTACGAACAAAAAGAGGAATGATGAGAGTTGTAGTCATGACCCCACTTCTCAGCTCATGAAAAAGGTGAATCCCCAGTGACCTGGAGGTCACTTCGTAAGTTACAGCATCCTGTCAGATACACAAGATAGAATCTTTGCTACAGAAAGACACAATGAAGATTTTGGGAGGCCTAAGCCAATGAGAGCCTCCACTAAGACCAAAGATCCAAGCAGATTCTGTGCTTATCACAACGAGGTCGGACACACCGCCTCAGAATGTTAGGCACTATAAGATGCTATAGAAGACCTCATCAGAAGAGGACGGTTACAAGATTATGTGGTAAGGTCGCCAGAACAGCAAGCCCAATGAGTTGTAGGTCAAAAACCAAAGCCTTCCATCATAACCATATTCTAATCCTATAACATTCTCATGAACTTTTCTATGGTTTTGAAATCCCCGTATGAATTGTCTAGTGAGATGCTATTTGAAAGGAAACACTCTACATTGAACCTATCAAATTCATAGTCGATTGGCTAAAACTCAAAAACGTTACCCAGCTAGCATCGACAATGAAAACAAAACTAAGAGTGAGATGGCCTAAGAGCCTACCTCGCAATGTAAAAATGCGTCCAGGGTGAGATGGCCCAGAGCCTACCTCACGACAATGTAAACAAAAACAAAACAAAACCTAGGGTGAGACGGCCTAGAGCCTTCCTCATGTCTGAGGGTGAGACGGTCCCAGAGCCTACCTTGTGTCCGAGGGTGAGATGGCCCAACACCTACCTCATAACAATGCAAACAAAAGTAAAACAAAATCGAGGGTGAGATGACCTAGAGCCTACTTCACGTCCGAAGGTGAGACGGCCCCAAAGCCTACCCCACGTCCAAGGATAAGACTACACAAAGCCCACCTGAATGACACACTCAAACCCAATGACTGGCTACAAGCTCACCACAATGCAAGGACATTGAAAGAAACTTGTTGCAGCTCTCATGCAACCAAGTATCCGCAGCTAGCATACGGTCAGAAAATCGTAACTAACATGCGATCCCCTATCAGGTGCAGCTTGCATGCGACTTGACTATTGCCCATCATGAACTGAGGAGAGTCAAACAACAAGGATAGTAAAGAATTGGGAGCATGGTCGATTGGTCAGAAAAATATTTCATTAATCATCATAAGTGTATAAACAGTGGTGCACGAAGCATCCAATACAATTTTCAAGAGCTATGCAAAAAAGCTCATATATTAAAAGGACCTCTCTCAATGAGGTAAAACTATATCAGAAAAAGAAGAAATATAGAAACCAAAAGCAAAGAGCCTGAAAGCCTAACACTACCATTCCAGAAAGAAAATGAAGAGCCAGCCACCGAGAGATGAACTCCCACTAGTAGGAAGACCAGCAACTCCACTCCTGCAGTCTTCCCATCCTTAATCAATGGTTCCTCCTTGACCAGACCCTGTGTAATTCAAAAAGGCACCTAGAGCTCAACTGGTGGGCTAGATTCTATGGAAGGATCGGGGGGAGATAATCCAAGATCTGCACAAGGCTCCCTAGGAGCCCACAAGATGAATCCTGCGGGGAAGCCACGTACAACAGACTATCCATGCCTCCAAGCATTCTGCAATAGACCATCCATGCGTCAAAAAGCTTCACTAGAAACCAAGTTATCAAAAACACATAGGGCTTAACAGACTCTTCTATCAGACGAACAGACTCCCCCATTAAACTCTTCTATGAAGAGGGAAGAAGACCCTCAGGGTATAAAAAGACCATACTGATTCACCAAAAATCCAAAAGATACCTGGCTGACTTTAATCGAAAAGCCTAAAGCAAGCCAGAATCTACAAATAGGAAAAAGCATGGTCTGAAGTAGAATGAAAAGATAGAAAGGAAACCTAAAATGATAGTTCAAAAAAGACTTCAACCAATAAAATAGACAAAGCCTTAGAAACATCGCAACTCCCAGTCCATGATGCGAACTGAGAGTTAGGGGGCTTATGTTATGGGTAAAAATCGGCTTCAAGGAACAAGCCAACAAGGGCCCAACAAATGCCAAAAAAAATTGTCTAGCTTGCTAAAGATGTTCAACGGGCATCACCTCACATGTCTCTAAAAGGTAATATAGCGAAAACATGAGAAGCATGCCTCACAAAATGACTATAACGTTCAAGCTCGTAGTAGTCCTGAGCTCGCTGAACGAGCACCAATAGCGACTCCCCAAGCTGAGAATCTCTATTTGGGAAGGCAAACACCTCACCCAGCCATGAGCTCAGGAAAGCCAAGTGCTAGACAGACTTATGCTAGCTTGCAGCTGACAAATGAGGCCCACCCCACTGAAAGCAGCCTGCAACAGTCGGATTGCAAGAGTTTTAATGTCTTTTATATTTATTTCTTAATGTGATAGAACTGTAGCTTGTAATCATTATGTGTAATCCTTCCTTCCTCTATAAACAAGAACTCATTGTTAGAAGAGAGGGGATAGGGAAAAAACTTGTAAGCAAAAGCTCTATAAAAATTTTTCCTTCATATTAATAAAAGCTCCGCTATGGATATAGAGTCCGATACCACCCGAATTTAATTAGTCGAACCACGTTAAAATACTGCCTTTCCTCTCCTCCATCCTCTCCCTCCATCATTGCGCTTCAAAAAACAGCTTTAGGTCCAAGAATTCATCTTCGTTGGCTAGAATTTGGGCCCTCTATGTGAATCAAATCCCAACATCATCATTAATTAAACATAAAGCATTTCAGACTAAAATCAAGTCGTTTTGATTGTTGTGCTTTACATAAATTTATAATTTCTTTGCAATGTGACTAAATTTAACATACCATCCCTCCCAATGGATGCAGTGAATAAAAATTAACAAATTATTAATATACTCAAAGTCTATTTTAATTAAAAAAATAAAATTAGTAGATTTTTTTATGATTATTAGATATGATTCTCTTTTAAGATGAATTCTTTTATGATTTAGACACGAGTTACAAACATGTTTTTATTTTAAAGTCATATTTTTATTTTGAGATAACATAGAGAGAGAGAGAGAGAGAATTAATTTTATTAATATTTCATTTTATCTTTTTATTTCAGAATGTCTTTTATGCATGACATAATGCAATTCTAAATAACATAATGTAATTTTTAGAATTTAGATTATGAAATAATAGTGTGTAATAAAAAAATATTTAAGAAATATGCTTATAATAAAAACATTAAAGAGATATTATTAAAATAAATAAAAAGAATTGTGGTAATGTGTTCAAACTAAATTGCCTTCAACTACAAAATTAAATTATAGTAAAAAAACTGTAACAAATATAAAATATGTGTTTTCATGACTTTTTTATTATTCAAATATTAGATAAATACGCAAAACTTCTATAAGCAAATACAATATTATTATAATTAAATGCACATATATACATATATTGTATCTGCTTTAGTCTTACATACTTATCAAATAATAGTATAATCATAAAAATTTATTTCATTATTGTTACAGCTTTTTTTTTCTTACTATAATCTAATTGTATTTTTTTTAAGTGCTAATGAAATAAAAAGACAAAGATCACACCCTAGCAAAAGAAACCTCAGAAGACATATTAGCTACGATGAAATGAATCATAAAATTTGATTGTTTAATCGTGAAAGACATATATATCAGCTAACAAGAAAGAAAGGAATCATATAATTTGATTGTTTAGTTGTAGACAATTTAGATTGAACTTGTTATTATAATTTCTTTTATTTATTTTAGTAATATATTTTTAATTTTTATATATAAATATATTTTTAAAATTTTTTATTTTTTAATATGCAATCATTTCATATTTTCAATTTTTAAAAAGTAATCTTATTTTTTAATATTAATGTCGGATGATTAGTAAAATTATTATGATAAAAAAAATATTTGATCTCTATTTTAATAATTTTTATTTAATTAGACTATCAGTATATTTTTTATTGATAATTATATTTAGCACATTTATTGTGAGAAAGAATAGATTACATATAGTGTAAAAATTTGCTAAAATGAATTAATCTTAATCTTTAAATTTTATCAAGACCTATGGCTTAAAATTGGCGTAAGTCTAAAGACTTACACCTGTGTCAACCTATACCTCTTCTCTCTCTCTCTCACACACACACATAAGTGGGGATCAATTGACACAAGTGTTAACCAAATTTATGCTTATGCCATTGCATAGCTTTTTATAGAATAATTTTTTAACAACACATCGTTGGATTTAAAATATTGTGGATGTGGATAATCTCACAAAATTTTAGATTAATATGAAATTATTTATTATTCTATCAATAAACTTCAAATTTAACATAAAATATATTTATGAAATATAAGAAAGTTTCAACACTTTGATTGCATGCATGTTATTCATTAAATTTTCTAAAATTTTGCATACAACATGAATATGATGACCACTTATAATTCAATGGTTGGATTAAAGAAAAACATGATATAGAGAAAGTTATTGATTAACATAAATGTCCTAAGTCTTACAACTGTGTCCATTGATCCCTTCCTCTTATTTATATATATATATATATATATATATATGTGTGTGTGGATTAATTTATAAAGGCATAAAAGTTGGGATATTTACATTAATCAATAATTTTTTAAAAAAATATGATTTTTTAATTTAATTGTTTATTTAAAAGTAATCACCATATTTATCTTGTATTAAAGATTTGTGAAATTTTGGATAACAATTAGTAAACAATAATATACGCACATAACGTCATAAGTTCGAATTCAAGACACTAAAGGAGAAAAATTCCAAGACGACATGTACTGCTGGCCATTTTATAAATAGTTAATAATGGTATAATTATGCTTTTCAGTTGATAGCGATATGATTTATCATTATGTTATATATATCTATATATTATTTATTTTGTTGGGATGCAAAAGAAAAGTAAGGTAGATGACTTTCAAATAAATTGGTGATAATCGGAGAATATAACTAATAAGGTCACAACTCACAGTCATGCACATGCATTGAAAGGAATTGGGGTAGAGCAGGAAGACCTTTAAACAGTAAGTCTACAGCTAAAGGCCCAGTTGTAACCTGTAATGTAGAGAGAATCTGTGGCAGAAATAGTCAAACTTGAGGAATCTTGCCTGAAATACTTGTGCCATGCCATGCAATTGGCATCTTGCAATCTGAAGTCATTTAAGTCTTATGAGATGTCGGTAGCATGTGGACAAGTGGGACATTTGCTTCGTTTCCGAGTCCTAGTTCAATTCTTCGCCAAGCATTTCACTTTTCGGTTTCCACCTATCTTCCACTAGCCCAGCTCTGTATTAATGGGCTGAAAGGGTATGTTTCGCCACGTGGGGTTTTCTAATTCTCACATATAACACTTTAACAAATGATTTGAGTTAGCAATAAGTTTATTAAAAATTGTGTGTTAGCAGTATATAATCTATTGTTTAAAATGCATATTTATGACTGGAAAAGAATTGGAATCTGGTGGACTATAGTGAGTATGTTAAAGTTCTGTTGGGGCCAATGTGTAAAATTTCCTTCTTTTTCTTTTCTTTTTTTTTTCTTTTCTCTTTTTTCTTTCTTTTTCCCCCAATCCTTTGGTGCTCATTCATCGAAGCTCTCTCTCTCTCTGTTTTCTTTCTTCGTCCATGATCTTTGACATTTTTGCTATCGTCCGACTTATTCTTCTTCCTTCTCTAGTTCAGCATCCTCTTCTCCTTGTTGACTCTCCAGATTGAGCTCTGTTTTTCCTAGAATTGCAACAGTTATTGAGCCCTTATTCTAGCTCTGCTTCTTCTTCCTTTCTCTATTTTTCTATTGACCGGAGCTACCAGCTCAACTACTCCTCCTTCTCCTCCATCTAGCTCCGCTTGGGTAGTAGCTGGTCATCAATCCTCTTCTCCTCTAGCAATGTCGGCCAGTTCGTTCGGCCAGCCCTATTTTTCTCTGCTTCCGATGACTTTTTCAGGCCACCGAGGTCATGTAGCACTATTGTGCTTTCTTTACCTACTACCAATCAATGGTGTACTTGCTCTACTTTAGCTTATCTTCTTCCCCTTCTTCTTGATTAGCCTCTCCAGCCATCGGCGTTCTCTAGCCAATCTACTTGCTGGCACCACTATGGTGTGCAGCTGACTAGTGCTTCCTTACTAATGACAATGGCCACCTCACCTTCCTCAGGCAGCCTCCCCTTCCTTACCAGTGCAGTGTAGCTAAGACTCCATTTTTTTGGCTAGCCACCATCATTGCTCCCTTCCCTGGTGGTGACTAGCCACTTATCAACGTTCAATGATTGGTGATTTCATTTTTCCTTCTCTATGGTTATCTAGAAGCACACTCAAACCCTAATCTGCTACTGGATAATGAGTACCTGCTAATCCCATTTTAACTTAGAAGTTTCTTTCACATTTAAAATGCATCATTCTAGTTGGAAATTGATCCAAGACAGTTTTGATAGATGTTGGCTTCTAGGTTATCGATTTAGTGTGATTTAAGAAAAAGAAATTTGAGATTATCTTGTTGTTAGAGGTGAGTAGATAATCCTACTCTTTTTATAAATCCCTTATTACAAAATAATAGTTTCATTACCTAGAATATTGTAGTTTTTGAATACCTGAAATATTAAAGGTAGTTTGCTTTGAAATTATAACCATAGGTTATGTATATATGAATATGATTTACTGTAATGTATCTACTCTTTCTATATAGAACCTATGATTGAATTATTCTGCTATATCATATTTCTAAAGTTATTCAACTATATGTTACATAAAATGAATAATAACATTTTCTAATTATTGAATTCATGAACTAGTTGGAACTTGCTTCTTATTTTTGGATATATCTGATAGTATAATATACTTTGGTTGATTAATTGTTTTTAAAAACCTAAATCCATTGGAAATTTCTTTAGAGAACTTCCAAGTGCACTTGTGATTAGAATTATATTTGTTGGAGGAATAAGGGGAGTATATCTAATAGGAGTATAAGGTGTATGACGATGACTGCTATCTATTAGGTATGGTTACCTTTCAGAATTATCCTTTGGATTCTGATTGCATTTAGAAATTTGGCACTTTTCTCATGCTTAAGTATTTGAGGAATTTCAAAAGACCTTAGTGATTTTCTTTGATTTAGCATATGATGAAAATTTTTCATAATGTTATATTATGCCTTATATTTAGACTTGTTGATTATTATATTTACTAAACTTAATTTTATTGATGAATTGAAGCTTGTAAACTTTCAATATATTCTCACAAATGTATGTTTCGCTACTTAAATTCTAAATATGAATTGCAAACTACATTTTGGATTTTTCTGAGGGATTATCTGCTCACTGAGTTTTTGTGAAACTCACTCCATTTTCTTCCTCATTTTTCAAAGCCTGATGCCTTTCCCACCGTTCACCCCCATTTATCCGATGTGGAGTCTACTGCTTGAGTGACTAGATCCCTTCCTACAAAGCTCAAAGGTATAATGGTAGTTTGATTTTGGTAGTTAGTATAGTTGAAATGTACATGTGACTTGTCCGTCTATTACCCAGTAGGTTGTAGGCATTGTGCTATCTAGGCTTTTGTAGTCTTGGTTTTTGTTGTACAGGTTGTATGTAGGGTGTGTAGCCCTTATTTGTTGTACTGGCCTAGTGCCCTGAAGTTCGAAAAATAAAAGAAACTTTGCTAGATTTTTGGTAGAAATCAAATTGAGTATTTGGTAAATGCATTTGTGTAGTAGCATATCATATTATAGTTGTATCATATTAAGAGTATTCTTACATTATTGAGGTGTGACATCACATTAAGATGCACTATATGATAATGCAATTCCTAGTAGAGATTAATACATAAACCTCATGCTATCTTGTTCTTATCCTTAGTTTCAATTTACACAAACAAATCATCATTAAAACCATAAATGTACCTAGGAGGAAAAAAAAAGGTAGTATTTTATGTGATTGTGAAGTGATAAATATACAAAGAAATGATCACAAGACAAATCACATAATTGATCAACCACATGACCAGTTGTAAACAGTCAATAGATCACACCTATGTGGTGGTCATTAGGTGGTCATGACCAATTGTAAATAATTGGGTTAGTCACAATTAATTATTAGCTAAATAGTATTTTGATCAACCAGAGGTAGAGACTTGTATGCCTTCTTTTAGAAAATTCCAACCAATCCATCAATCCCATGGTCAAACTTTACTTGTTGATGGATCTTACCTTTCCATTATAAATATGATCAAGATACACTTTTTGGATTTTATGAACATTAATATTTCACTTATTTACTTAATTTATTATGACTAATTTAATCATTAGGGATATCATGATAATTTCTATTACTTAAGCCAATTGTTTTAAATTGGTCTCTAACTGCACTCAATTAATTTTTGACTTATTATTCAATTGATGACGGCCATAAAGCTCCATGGTCAATTAGGCCACTATAACACTATACTTAATTCAAATTTGTAACATATGGTATTATGGGGAGAAGAATAGAAAATTAAAAGAAGGAAAAAGATTATTTTATGCTCTTAAAAGTTTTAATGTGTAATAATAGAAACCTTTAACACTACAAAAAATTCACTAATATTGTGGTGGTTTAAATGCTCATATTGTGACAATTTTAACCCTCATCAAGTGTTGATCATGGATTTTGGTTTTACCATAATCCAGCCAACAAGAGAGTTTCTTTTGGGACTCAAACTACAATTCGGTCATTATCACAACAAATATGAAATAAAAAATTAGAAAAGGAAGAGGAGCAGTAGGAAACATAGCTTTTAATGTGGTTCGACCAAATCCGATCAGTATCAGACCCTACATCCATGGTAATGTTATTGCTTCTCAGTAAATCTCTACAGAGCTTTAGTATAGCAAGCTGTGCTTGGATTCTTACGGAGTGCTCCTTCCTCTTATTTATAAAGGAGAGGAAGCTACAATAGTAATTTCACAAGTTGTAAATCCATAACATCATACAGTGTACGTACAAGACAAAGCATAACCTTCAATTCGGCTTCTATAGATTACTTTCTGCATGTGGGACCCTTGTTTGCTGGGTATGACATAAACTTATCTCCCATTCAGTGAGTCTCTAGCAGGAGGTTGCATTTCACAAATCGGGTCCTAGGGTCACCACCTGCCTTGGTGAGGTCAAGCTTGGTTGTAGCATGGTGAGCTCACACAAAGTCAACCGCTAAACCCACACATCGTGGCCTAGCATCCTCAGGTTGATCCTTTTGGACTTATCTTTTCCTCGGCTTTACTAGGTCAAAATTCACTTATACTAGTTGGCATATCCACCTCGTTTTCTTCTGAGGCAATTAATTAAAGTGGTTGGGAGTTCTTTCAGACTCTTCAGTGGGATCAAACCTACTCTTATTTAAGGTAGAGGAAGTCCTTCTTCCTTCTTCTTAGAGAGAGCAGATCAGAACTTCAAACAAGCCCCCTATACCTCCGATGTTCTACCTTTCCGATAAGGTGTATATGGTCTGTTGCATAAGAGCCTTTGAGGGCAATCCTTCACTAAGGATGAGGAAATATCTCTCATAGATCTTGGATTATTTCCTCCTACTGATGCTGGGGGGATGAACCTTTTTAGCTGCCCTAGCCAATTTTTCCCTGAATCTACTGAGCTAGGTAGAGAGCTGGAAAGGAATTCTAAGCTAAGGAGGGTGGCAAGGGAAAGAGTTGAAATCAAACACACTCGCTGACCCTTCGACAGATTGGGGCCCTTCCTCAGGGCACCAATCTTTCTTCTAGTATATAAGCTAGATTAACTTATATTTTGATTCCTTTATGCAGATGTTCCTTATTGAGGCTTTTAGTGAATGAACTTTTTCTTTGTCATTCTTGTGCATCACTCTTCAAATATTTTTCATACAAATAACAATCACAATAAAATGAAACATTCGAGTAACCAATCGACCATGTTGCCTGAACAATGATTCTACATGTTAAAGTATCTCAAATGATAACCACAAACATTTAGATCGCATGTGAGCTATGAACATTAATTTGCATGAGAGCTACGAACATTTTGGTCATAAGAGAGCTACAAATATTTTGGTTGTAAGAGAGCTATGAGCATAAAAGCGGTTCATATGCATTAGCTAAAGATTTCATAACCTTTATTACTTAATGAGTGGTTGATCCTATGGCCAAATAAGAGAGTGAGCAATCTCATGTTCAAATAAGAAAGTAGTCGATTTTATGGCCGGGAGGATCTCATGCCCAAATAAGAAAGTGGCTAATCTTGTGGCGACGGTGATCTTGTGCCCCAAATAAGAGAGTGGGTGCCACTTGTGCAACTTTCTTGTTAAAAGATCTATTCAGGGATCAGTGTAGGGATTCAGAGTGCTCATATAGACTTCAAAGTTTCATTACAAAAAATTCAGTAAATAGTCCTCATCATGGGAGACTACTCTCGCTCAAGATCCTACTGAGATTGCTCAAGATATTGCTTGGAAGGTTGTACCACATATTCTCACAAGTAGCCTCTTTTGATAAGCTCCTCAATAGCATTCCTTGGTGCCCAACATTCGAAGGTGGAATGCCTGAACTCATTATGATAGACACAATATTTTCCTCGGTTGTTTCTAGACTTATCAGGAGTCTTTAAGGGTCAAGGTTTTTTGAAGTCCTCTTTGTCCCTTTCCATCGCAAAGATCTTATCCTGAGCTTCTGATAGGATGCTATAGTTAGTATGGTGACCTGGACGCGAGGACTGCTCATCCCTACTCCTTTTAGTGAGTAGGGAACCAAAGTTGCCTTTTTCATCTCCATGACTGTTCTTCTTTCTATTCTAACCTGAGTTGCCCACCTCAGGCTTCTGTAAATCAAAAATCTCCTCCCACCTAATTTGCTTTGTAGCCCATTCATAGAATTTACCTAGGTCACTAACTGGGGATTTGTACAAGCTTTTAAATAGCTTTCCATCCCTTCAAAGCCCTGTTGAAACTATAGCCAAAATCACTTCATCCAAGGGTTTCTCAACATTATTTACTTCATGCCTAAATCAATCAATGTAATCCTTCAATGGCTCATGCTTGCATTGAAAGATTGTGGCGAGGTGACAAAGGGGTCCAAGCTGTCTCCTGAGTGCTTTGTATTGAATAAGTAATTTTTCTTGGCAATCCTCCCAACTGCCAATGCTGCGAACCAGGAGTTCCCTAAACCACGTTCGAGGGATATCCCCTAGTGTAGTAGGGAAGACTCGGCACTTGATTAGGGGATTAATTATTTGGAGATCCATCTAGACATTGAACAAGTCTAGGTGGTTATGTGGGTCACTATCCCCATTATACAGTGGAATAGCAGCTTTGAAGCATCCTTGGTTGCCATTAGTTCGAGGGTGTTCCTCTAATTGCTTTATTCTCCAAAGCAATTCTTCCACCTGCCGATCCAAGCCCCTGAGCAGCTGACTAGAGACCTAGTAGCTTCTTGCTTTTTCCTAGTCATGTGAGTAGCGGCCTAAAGTCTACTCCTGGTGGGCTTTGCTCAAACATTTAGCTTGTTGCTACTGGCGTTCAGTCACAGGTGTCGGGATCTCCATTTGTCTTTACACACCTTGTGTTTGTGCTTGCACTGTTACTGCTTTAGTTAGCTCTCCCATCATATTTTCCAATTTCTCTTGACATTAAAGCCATGCTCGCACTCCATCAGTGCCATTGGCAATGGCAACAGGTTGAAACGAACTAGCCAGGGGCAAGCCGGAAGTAACGCCCATGATAGGAATGGTAGAGGAGTCCGTTGTGGACACATGACCTTCTAGAGGATTAACTAATGCATTCAAAGCTCTAGTAGCTCTTCCTTTCACCATTGGAGTAGAAAATAGACCAGAAATAGATGAGTTCCCATAGACGGCACCAAATGATGATGGTCAGAATGAGCCTGCCCCATGCGAGGTATTATCCGCTTTAGCCTCTCCCCTTTCTAGGCAAGCCTTACAGTTTTGTCCTTAAAAGGCACCTCACTGGGAGAGGGGCTATCCCTTACCTTATAAGGCACAAGGCCACCCAACTTGTCATCAATGTGGGACTTCTGCTCACCCCTACCTCTTTTTACTGCCCCCTAAGTCAGGTGGGCTTGTGCGTGGCGTGGCATTAGGGGTCCTCAAAGACGATGCCAAAATGTTGATGGTATAGGAAAGGTTCTTTTAGAACTCAAACTGCAATCCGATCATTATCACAACAAATATGAAATAAAAAACTAGAAAAGGAAGATGAGTAGCAGGAAACATAACTTTTAATGTGGTTCAACCAAATCTAGTCAGTATTAGACCCTACGTCTATGGTAATGTTATTACTTCCGAGTAAATTTCTATAGAGCTTCAGTGTAGTAAGCTATGCTTGGATTCTTATAGAGTTCTCCTTCCTCTTATTTACAGAGGAGAGGAGGCTACAATAATAATTTTACAAGTTATAAATCTATCACATCATGTAATGTACATACAAGACAAAACATAACCTTTAATTCGACTCCTGTAGATTACTTTCTATAGGCAAGACCCTTGTCTGTTGGGTATGACATAAACTTCTCTCTCATTTAGTGAGTTTTTAGCTGGAGGTTGTGCTTTGTGAACTGGGTCCTAGGGTTGCCACCTACCTTGTTAACGTTGACCTCGATTGTAGCATGGTGAGCTCATGCAAAGTCAGTGACTGAACCCGCACATCACAGCCTAGCATCCTTGAGCTAGTCCTTTTGGACTTATCTTCTACTCGGCTTTGGGAGGTCAAAATTCACTTATAACGTCAAGAGTTTTGCAATGGTTGAATGAACTATCATGAAAGTGATTGTTGCAATCTGAATTGTGACAGTTCTTGTCGACCATTGGTATAACCTTGGCAAATCTCAACTTTTGTCATAGTTAATTTAGTGATAATCAAGTGTCAAAATGTTGAACTTAACTATGATCACTGTCATTTTTGTAGGAGTTGCAATCGTCACTAAAATATTGTAAAAAATTTTACTTCTAATTTTGTAGGGGTTATAAATATCACTAAATTATTATAAGAAATTTTACTTCTATTTTTTAAGAATTATAACTGCCACAAAGTATTTTCATTTAATTTTATAAAGATAGTAACCACAACTAATGTTATATTTGTTTTCTATGTTTGATTTGAATTTTCTTTCCTTCCTATTTACAAGGATATTAATTTGTTAACAAAATTTTCTTGTGGCATTTTCTAGCATCCAAGTCAAAATTTTAATTATTAAATGGAGATTCTTCTACTTTCAACATATTTCATATTATACCCTAGATAATCACAACCAAAAAAGAATTCATAAATAATGACTTCCATTAATACAAGTTCATAATCTTTTTGCAATTCATATATAATTTCCAAACAAAATTAGATTTATAATCCATCAAATTTTTTCATATGCAAAATAAAAAAGAACATAAAAAAAATGCTAGATATTTTCTAAATGTCATGTCTTGATTCTTAGTATGTGACTAGCATAGAAAGTCACCTAAGGGTGGCTTCCTACCAGCCTGAATTATGTAGTAAGATTCTTGATGGTACACATTTTCATATGTAGAAAATGACTTAACAACTGAAAACTATGCAAGCCAAGATAGATAAGTGAAAGAAAAACATTAACACATTTAGTAAAATGCTTGCTCATATTTCTAACAAAAATCCAACAGTCTTCTCTATTTTTTAGACCCTGGGCCATAGGCCAATACAACAATTAAGTACCACATGCCCTATTCAAAACCTATATAAAAAATCATGATGCATCACAAAGTCTAGGCACATCAATATGCAAAAACCACTGGGCAAACAACAACATATACAAATTGGGAGTCCCAACCTAACCAACTGCCAAAAGATCTCCAACAAAATGCTTTCATGTTCTTCAAAGGTGACCTACCCAATCAAAGAGCAAGCTTAGGTGCCAGTGGATAAGAGCGATAACAAAGGTAGCCTCAGACTTTGAAAAATAATTTAAGAAAAAAATGAAGTGTATTTCTTAAAAATCTAGTGAGTGAATAATTCTCTAGGAATCAATAGTCAATCATAATTATATTCAAATGAAATCCAATATAAACATATGTACATATTCATTTATTGAATATCTTGCAAATTGAAAGTTATAATCTTAAACCATTAAAACTCAAAATTCATGACCCATCAAGATGGAAAATAGAAAAAATATTTCATGCTTAATAAATATACTTGTATCATGAATATACAAGATCTCAATATGCCATAAGGATCCAATGGTGAGTTCCTATAAATAATCTCGGATAACAGTATTCAATCTTCATCCTTCTCCTTATTCCTCCAATAGATTCATTTCTTAGTTCAATTCTATTCACAAGTGCACCTGGAGGTTTTCCAAAAGAATTATCCAAAGATCCAAACTTCGATTTTATAATAAAATTCAATACTTTACAATTTCGTGATATAATATTCATTGACAAAAGAGAAACAAATCACTTCCAATCAATTCATATATTCAATCATTTGACTATTCAATCATCAATTGCATGTAGCACATTATCAAAGCTTTAACAAACCACTATTTCAAAATAGCAAAATTTTCACATCAAACACCTGAAACAATTCTTTGAAATGTATAATGTACATACTATTTGCTATAACATATCATTTTACTTTCAAATGTAATTAACTAGTGAATATCTAAGTTAATTTGGAATCATAGTGTATTATAATCTCTAAATTTCAATCAGGAAATAAAATATTCTTGTGTATAATAATAAGTAAAAGATGAGTAAATTATACACTCATTGTTCCTAAGCCACAAAGTTTTTAAAAACATCTCCATTTGGGGTGGTCTTTAAGACCCCCAAGCCTTCCTCAGTTCAAGATAGCCTCCCAATTGCTTCAAAGCCTAACCTACCATTCATACCATTGTCAATTTTGTATGTTTTGACAAAACTAAAGTCACTTAATCACATTGTTACTTTTAGGCATAAAGCTTATTCAAAATTTATCTCTTTCTCTTTTGAACCTATTGACGTGTAAGTCTAGTCAACTAAAGTCCAAAGCTCAAACTAAAAATCAAGAATATATGATAACAATAAAGAGTGAGAGGAAGAACAAGAAGACATAAGAAATTTTTTAACGTGGTTCGGCCTAAATCAATGCTTACATCCATGACTGCTCATCTCTACATTTTGGCCAAGGAACAGTATCTATTGATTTTCTCTCTCTTAAACAATGATTTCAACCCCTATTTATAGTGGCTAAGATGTTACAATTTGAATGTAATTCAAAAAGGAAAAGAATCACGAATTGATTACACTTCCATAATAGACAATATTTGATTTGGAAAAGATTTTTCATGAAAATAGGCAATTAATTAATTACCAATTTTGAAAGTTGACTCCTTGGATTGAATCACATTGAGCTTTTGTATGATGGCTGGAAAAAACATGCTTTAAGCTGCGGGCGAGACCTTGTCCTCAATGACTTGAAGCTACACATAAGGTTGCTTTGACCTTTATTGACCAACGACCTGAGTTCACATTTGGTAACCTGATGATTTGCTCCAACGAACTCAATGCTGGATGAGCTAGGCCCTTATCAGTTGGGCTTGTCCATTAAGCTTTTACCAACCTATTTGAATGGCCCCAAAAATGTCCACAATATTAGCCCCCAGCTCTAAGTGCAATCTGCGAACTGGGAGCTATAGTTTGCTGGTAAAAGCTAGTGATTGCGATCTGCCATGCCATCATTTAGACTTCTATCCCATCACTCTATTTCTACCAACTCTTGGGTAATCATTCTACCACTCACTCATGCCATCATTGCCATAATTAATGTGCATGTTTTTCCATTACTGTCAGAGTGGTGATGACTAAGTCAACTGTCAGATCAAGCATAATTGATCAGTCTCCAGATCTAATGGTGAGGCTATGTGAGCTACATAGGGTGAGAGAAAACCCTTTTTGCCTCTTACTTGTCATTTTTAAATCCAACTCTCTACTTCTTACTTTTCTCTCAAACTCACAAGCACTCATCACCATTTTTCACTTTTCTACTTCACCAAATTTGCAACATAATACTTTGGATTCGAGTTACCGGGGACCAGGCTCACACATCATTCCCTTTTCAGAACTCCTTTCATCCCATTAATACTATAAGTTCTCTCAACACGCCCTTGACTCAAAGCTTCTGTTTTTCACAAATGCCTTACTTTGTAAGTTTTTGATCTCTTGATGCTTGGAGAGTTTGGTGGTGTGTGCCTATTAGTTGCTAAGAAATTTTGCATGTTGGTTGATTTTGTAGAATGCTTATTTGCACATCTTTTGTTATTAGTGAAAGCTAGCATGTGATCTGTTTGATGAAATGCTTGTAGGTTTTAGGGTCGTAGATTATAAAATTTAGCTTTCTTCTTGTTTTTGAGGCTTTAGCAACCTGAGAGGCTCATTGGTCAAGCCTTCCCATGTTTTTAATGGTCTAGTTCTTAGGTGTGGTGATATGAGACGTGTATGACCTACTACATAGGAAATTCCCTATTAGTAGATAGAAGCCTCAGCTTTCAAGTATGGTCTACTTGCAATGACCTGACTATTCCCTCTTCTGTGTAGATGTTGCATGTCATAAGCACCGTGGTCACCAAGTAAGGAATGCTAACATTCCTGACTCTCCAAATTGGAGTGAGGAGTAGGTGCATGTCACCGAAGAAGTGGCCTCTGGGAGTGGCGAGGTCGCTAAGGAGTTTGTGGCTCGTCTTGACCCCATTGAGGGTTAGCAGGCTGTTGGAAGGCCACTTGCTCACATGATATTTATTCACCATGCTTCGACTATTAAGCTTGATAAGGTTAGGGGAATAGCTCTGATGTACTGCTTCCCTAAGGGTTGTCACATCATGACACCCTCACCTGATGACCACGTAGTTTATCCTCCTCCAAGGTTTGTTGCCATTAGCATCCATCATCTTGATGTTAGGCTTGGGTTCCCAGTTCACCCTTATATTATTAATTTGTTAAATAAATTAAAACTTTGCCCATTCTAGCTCACACCCAACTCACCTCCCTTACTCTTATTTATCTTAGGAATAACCTCCTACCTCCTTCTGCAAGGGTTCTCTGTTGCCTGTACTGTATCAAGGGTATAGGTAGTGGCAAGTTGTGCTAGTGAGATGGGATATACTACCTCATAACTTGCTAGATCGACCACAAGAAAATCTTGCCCCAAGGTAATGCAAAGGACAAGTCCAATGTGGGGAACTATAAAACCTATTGGTTTTATATTTCTTGCCTATTTCTTCTTTATCTTCATAACTTTGGGTTCATCCTCACTCCTGGTAAGCGAGCTGAAGATGTGCTCGCTTGCATGAGTGTATATATTTATTTAATTTTTCGTTGGACATTCCATTTCATTTCACAGATGAAACTGGGAAGGACTAGTCGGTATTAGGGGTAGAGGAAGTTGAAGTGCTTGGCTAATTTGCCACTATGGATGGCCTCAAGAACGACCTTAGATTTGATAGGACCTCACTCTCTCACAAGCTCAGTCTGGCTTTGAACATTGAGCTCCTTGGCAACACCAAAGACATCAGAGCTCACGAAATTAAGGTGGTTGGCCTAGTAAACCTTCAAGGGTTCATAGATATGGTGAGGCTCAACCTTCCCATAGCACTAGCCCCTCTTTCTACTTAGTCTACCGACCTTGTTACTGTCATGACCACATCATCTCCTGATGTTGCTATGGCCCTTACTATTGCAAATCAATCTTCTTCCTTGGCAGTAGTAGTAGGGACCTCACAAGCACTGGTTCCCACTTCACAGCTTGAGGTGGTCGAGGTCCCAAATGAGCCAGTGAGAGCTCCTACTCATGTGGGTTTAATTACTTCTAGTGATTGGGCAAAGGAAAAGTCCGTATCCAAGCCCCCTACCAAGAAGCAAAAAATGGACAAAGGGAAGAAAATGGTGGCCACAACCAAACAAGTGACACTTGAGGTCACACTCCAAAAGTGATCTGATGGCCTTGGCCCTAAGGTAGGGGATTATCATAACTTCCTCTGGAAGAATGTGGACCTGATCCTAGGGACCCACACCAAGCCATTGGAGTTGAAGGAAATGTCCGATGAGGGTTTGATGGGCTATATAGCTCGTCGCGATATACTGGTAAGTTCAGTTCTTTCACCTCGATTCTTTTACTTCCTTGCAAGGTAACTGTTTAGTTTCTCAAAGTGCACTAGGGGTGATAAAGCTAAAGGATAAACTTGTAGCTTGGGAGAAGGAGAAGAAAAAGCTCGAGAGCAATATGGCTATTATGACAACTAAGGTGTTGTGGCTGAGAAACAGAACGCAGCTACCCGAGACCCAGTTGAGCAATGTCGAGGTGCCCAAGAAGGAAACCAAGGAAGCTCTACCTTGTGAGGAGGCAAACCACAAAATTGTCACATCTAACCTTACTTCAAATCTCAATAAGGTTGTCGATACGCTATCATGAGTGAAAGATGAATTAGATGCTGTGGTGTGGCAAGCTAAGGCTGTTGAAAGAGAGAAAGAGGCCATGGTGCAATGAGGAAAAGCTAGGGAGAAAGAGAAGGAGGTAGCCAGAAAGAAGGTTGCTCAAGCCAGAGAGGAGACCACTCAAGATACGGTAGAGACTACTGGGATGGTTGCAAAAGTGGATGAAGATGCAGTGTCTAAAACTAACATCAGCTTTTTGTACACCTTGTGGAAGGAGCACCTGAAGATGAACTTCTCCTTTATTAATAGGGATGTTCCCAAGGTTATTAAGGACTTTGAGAAAGCCATAAAGGTAGTTCCTCCAACTAAGGGTGCAAATGCCACAGGTGGAGTTGCTCCTGCCCAGCATGCACAAGTCGCTAGTGGAGTTGCTTCTGCTCAGAATGTAACTCAAGGAAAAACTAGCACACAAGTTGTGGAGACAGCTAAGGCAACTGCTAATGACCAAATGATAGATGACCTACTTTCCCCATATGTCAACCTTCAAGCCCACCAAAGTATAGCTCCTAAGGTTTAGCCTTCCTCTTAAGTCACGACTACTACAACCTAAACAAGCTTTTTTTAGTTTTATTTTTTTAATTTTCATATGTACATTCACCTCGTTGAACGAGGTTTTAAATGAACTTCTTTTATAATTTTTGTGCTTTATTCTTTTAAGTTTGAATAGTAGTCAACTTCAAATAAAGTAAAGAAATAATGAAGTTATAACTTTGTTAATCATGATGATAAGAAAAACCACCAAGTTAATGCCAAGTTGAATGCTCAGTAGGTCACAGACAATAACTCAAATGTTAACATGAATGTGCCTCAGCTTGCAAACCATGGCTTAATAAATATTAGTCAAGTTGAATTCCTAGTGGGTCGCAAATGATAACACATAGGTTAACATGAATAGACCTCAGCTAGCAAACCATGGCTTAATAAATATTAGTCAAGTTGAATGCTTAGTAAGCCACAAATGATGACTCTTAGGTCGACATGAATAGGCCCTAGCTAGCAAACCATGACTTTTTAACCCTAAGAATAGCTCACTTCCTGTATAATACTTTGCTAAAAATTTATTCAAAAATTAGTAAACACAGATATAAAATTTTAAGGAAAAACTTAGGTGTTTTTATTAATATATGAATAACATTATAGGATTAGAAGGGCGAGCTTAAATTTATTGAAAATATGGACACAGATGTTCAGCATTTCAACTCATGGAACTTTAGCTCCATTCATGTTTGTTAAGTGATAAGCTCTATTTCCTACTCTTCCTTGATGATGTATAGGTCCTTTCAGTTCAAACCTAGTGTCTCATCACTGGCCATGTGAGCTCTAGGAAGAATAACATGTAATACAAGATCACTAATTTTGTAGTTCTGAACTTGGACCTTCCTGTTGTAGTATCTCATGACCCATTGCTAATAGGTCACAATCCTAACGCAAGCTATTTCTCATCTCTTCTGCAAGGTCAAGGTTTGTAGCGAGCAACTGATTGTTATTCACTAGATTGAAGGTAGCACTTTGTTGTAGAGTAAATCCACAATATATATGCTACTATGTATTTTTTACTAGAAGAAGTAATTGTAAATAAAGGTCCCACTAATTTAAATGTGGTTATAATCATATTGTGATTGCAAGAAATTAAAAAAAAAGAAAAAAAATAACAAATATAATGAGATAAAATATGATTATATTACAGTTATAACAACTTAAATTTTCTTTATAAGATAATCACAATTTTAATTGTGCAATCATAACTTGAATCCCTGAAAGGCCTACTTTTGTCCTTAATGTTTCAAACTTTCAATAATGGTAAAAGTAAAAGTTGCATATTGTAATTACCTCTTGCTAATGTATTTTTCTAGACAACCTCTCCACCAAAGAATGCCAAATATAATGATAATAATAATTACTATTGCAGTCACAAGTCCAACCACTACCCTACTACAAAAAAAGATGCGATCTTTAACGACGATTAACTAGAAATGGTTCAAGTGAATCATGACTAAATTTCAATTTAGCAATGGTTTACTTAACCATCATTATATTTGGATCAAGCCTATCATTTAGAGGTAGTTTCTAGGAAACTGCTGTTTAAGTGTCAAGTATAACCTTAAATTAATTTTCTATTAGATTGAAAACAAATGTTAAAAAAATTCTCTATTTCTCTACTCCTGAATTTGCTTGATGCATCCTGTCATTAATTCAAACTCCTCAATGTTGATTCCTCTGCCTTTGCCTCTGCCTCCACCTTTGCCTCTGCTTAATCAAGCTTAGTCAACCTCACCTCCAAGCTATTGTGTCCCATTATCAAATCATGGGTGTCCTCCAATTAAGGAACACTTCTCAATCCTTTTCCCATTTAATTTTTTACTTGATTCTCTATAAGTTGCTTATTTCTTTAATTTTTAACTTGAAATTATTACCTTATAGTGGAGGTTATGTGACAATTTGAAAATCTATAAGTTGCTTATTTGTTTGCAAATCTTAATTGTAGTGTTGTGTCCACTAGCTATTTGTGAAAAATGACAGGATTTGCATCTACTGTCAATCTTTGTTGCCTTTTTTGATTAGAACTTTGAGTTTACTTCTTTACTATTATTCTTTATTTGTTCTTTTATAATTTAGTTAACAAAATAGAAACAAAAGAAAATTACCTAGTTTTGTTTGGTTTTAGATTTCAACTTTGTTTTGTTTATTTCTATAAAAGTTTTAGATTACTTGTAACCAAACAAAAAAAGAAAAAATAGTGAGAATATAGTGATTATCTTCAAAGTGGAGTATAAAGGTTAAGTGTAGTGGCCCTGATTAATTTGTTTAACTAAAGATATGGTCTTTGATAGAGTGTTGTGGCCTTGATTGATCCATGTAATCAAATGCAAGTATTGGAATAAAGCTTAGCTATCTTTAAAGTTTTGACAACTTAGTTTATCATGGAGAATATGTTCTTCCAACTTCACAACCACAAATCTTTCTCTAATGGTGTTCTCAAAAGTTATGGGAGAATTTTTTAGCACATTTAACCTAAAGTAGGAAAATTGCAAGTGAGATTCTAACATTATAGGTACTTTAGGTGATGGAAAGTTATAAATTGTTTAACTTCCAGTTAAAATTTTCAATGACACAATACACAAGATTACAAACAAAATAGATATATGCATTGGTAATCCTATTGGGATAGATGAAGTCGTTGAACACCTCTTCCGTTGTTTTTTTAGGATTTGGAAGTTATAAAATTCTTCCATACTACAAAGCACAGAATTTTGATATGTTATCAGGTCTTAATTTGTTAAACATCATCTGAGTAATCTTTTCCAAATGTTTTATTTCACTATATCATTACTTTTCTCTCAGTTTCTTTCAATGACATATTTCCTTTTTCATTTTTCTAGTCTAAATTTAGGTAGTATGTGCATTGCTAGAGCCTCTTAGCATATACACATTATCATTTCTCCATCTGATATGTGGCAATAAGATGGATATATGGATGAAACCATGCAACATTTTGGAGACATTTATGTTTATGCACTTCTCTTTTCTTCTTCACCCTGTGTATGCTTATATGCCTTTGAACTCTTGTTAGCTATTTGTAATGCTTGATTTTCTTTATCAGAACTTTTGTGTAACTTTTTGTGTGCTTTTTTTTTTATTTTGAAATGTTTTACCCTTTTGATATGTTAGGCATCCAGTTCACTTTATGGGTAGTTGTAGTTATCTTTGCCTTTCACTTTCTTATTTTCTAAAATTTTCTAGTCTATACTATATTAAAAATTACATTGTTTCTGATGGATAGGGAAATGTTTTCCTCTAGATCCACCAAAAGCTAAGAAAACTAAGAAGAATGCTTCAAAGCTTTTGGTGGCAAAGGTTTCTGAATATCTTGGTGAAGTTTCTATATTAGCACTTGGGCCACTAACAAACTTAACTTTGGTAAGTTTATACTATGCTTTCTTTCAATTTACAGTACTGCATTTAACTATTGAAAATTTATAGTGAATATTTGTAGTTTTTGATAGTGTAAGTTTTGTGATTAGGCAATAAAAAAGGATTCTTCTTTTGCGAGCAAGGTACTGAAAGTGGTGATACTTGGTTGTTCTTTCTTTGCCTGGGGGATGTAAATAATGCTACATTTAGACCTTCATTATATTTGAAGATAACATACTTAGGTTAATGAGCAAGCAAGGAAAATAGGGGTGAGGATTCAATTAAAAGTGTTATTAATTTCATGGTATTCATTAGATCATATCATAATTAGTTTTGCATTTACTTAGGAAAAACTGAATGAAATTTTGCATTCAGTGTTATATCCAGGTGATGCCTTCAGAAAAGTGTTTGGGAAGGAGCATCTATGTCATGTCTGTGGCCTGGGGATGGGAGTTTGCTTGACAAGTGTGTTTTGGACTAGTTCTTAAAGAATCCTATCCACTAGTTCCTCCAACATTAATCTAATAATCCAAGAAAGTGTTGAAAGCCTAAAATCAGAGCTTGACAAATCAAAAAGGAGTTGGCTGAAACAAAACAACAAGTGCATGCCATCTTGGACTGCCTCAAGGACATGAGAGGGTGCATTCCACCATATTTATTCAACTAGTAAAGTGCTAATCAATAAGTATAATTACAACAATAAGATTAGGCTTTTAAAAAATTCTACTTTGCTTGGCAGTAAGTGAATTTTTCTTACACCAAGAAAGGCAAGCCAGTTGCTTTTTGCAAGATTTACAACCACATCAATTTCACATATTGTAGAATTTAGTGTTACTATGTCTAGGTCTATATATCTATTCCTAAAGTGAAAGTATTTCTTATTTTAAGAATAAGATAGAATGACTTGGAGTTTTGAATTATGAAGGAATATGTAGGTCATATGTCCATAATAAAGGTAGATAATCCTAGCGGGTAGAACAAGTGGGGTAAAGAGGAATACATCATATGTAGGGAAACTAAGAAAAGAGAATGTGAATTGGATGATGCACAAGAAAGCTCAATTATGGAAAAGTAGACTCACTCATGAAGGATGCCACCAATCCACTTGTCAATAGTCCCCTACCTTATAAACCTTAGTGGCTTATAAAAATCTTTTGTAATGTCCAATTGGAAATGTCTTACCTTAATGCAAGAAAAGAAAAGGAAAAAGTCACTTGGCTTCTATTTTAATAATGGCAATTAATTTTTGGTTGTTGGGCTGGATGAGACTAGTTCTTAAAAGGCAATTAGATCATTTTGTAGCAAAAAATTCTAAGATAACTAGAAAGAAGTGGCTATATTAATTTAAACATGGTATTGCCATAAGAGGACCAAACATGCTATTTCTTGTTTTCTTTATTGAATATGTGAGTATATGCTATGAGTATAGCTACATGTCATGGTCCGGTAGCTTGATTGTCAGAAGGTGCAGCACTTAGACTCTTCACCCTGCACTTAATCAATTAGCACCTAAAAATAAGCCAACCAATCAATCATACACCATCTAAGTTTAAAAAATAATGGGTAACACCCACAATTTATAGAACATCAAGTTAACCATAAGCACAAATCACATAGCACATAGTAACCAACTCATATATAAAGGCAACCAAGTTATTCACATAGATAATCATGATGTGTTCAAGCAATTCAAACTAATACGAATGAATGCAACCAAAAGTAAATAAATTCTATGGGACAATATTTTGAATGAAGAGGTGCTACTTCTTTATTCACATTTAAAAACCTCAATACAAACTATTCAGTGTGTAGGGAGTGCTTAAGGCCACACACTCAATCCCTTAGATGAATGCATCAATGCCCACCTTGGGTCATCAAACACTCCCCCCTAAAAAGCATTCTAAACCAAAGCCTATATGGCAAGAGTAGACATACATTTTTCAAGTTGACATAAAGACTATTCTTCTAACTCCTAAGGGTTCTAGTGCACTACAACATATTGACATGAAAATAAAAATCCAAGAATGACAACTATGTGCTTATCTACTCGCAGTAGACAAGTTACCTTGGTCAAAATTATATAAACACCTTTAAAATAGGGAACTATCAAAAAAATAATCTACATGATCATTTTCTCTCAAATTCATGCCACATGATCTTCTCTTCATACTTGATTTTTGTGTTAAATTCTGTTGAAATCCAAGCACATTTGCCTATTGAATTTGGTCACAAGTCCTAGATTGTGACATTCTCCCCCACTTGAAAACATTGATGCCTTCATTGATGACTCAATCCGACACAACATTGAATCTTCAATCTACTTCCCACTAGTTCTTCCTTTGACTTCTTTTCTACTTGTCTCTTTGCATTTCACCAATGTTTTGTCTTCAACACTTCAGTCTAACACTGCTCCTTGAAAGTGTTTGATATGCTCTTCTTAAGCTCTTCTTAGGCTTTCTTCTGCTTGTCTCTTTGACTTGTTGTTAACAATGAAAATGAGATGTCTGCACAACTCTTGAGTTAATTGTCTTTGTAGCTGAGCAATAACTAGGCATCTGGGTTACGCCTACTACCAACTGGTCCTACATCCAATGTCCCATACCACTGATGTGAGAAATGCAAGTCTCATGAATTGTTCAAGTAAAAGTATCACCTCTTTCTGACAAAACATAGCCTACTTGCAAGTCCCATACCTTGCTTATAAGTCTACTTGTGTGATTTTTTAACTTCCCATCATACTTTGCTACGTACTCTGCTACTCCAACAACACCACTCCTCGAACATGGACCTAACACAAACAAGTTCCTGCACGATCACTTGAACATGATACCTTAATGGTATGCCCCCTACCACGGCCAATAAGGTTGAAAGTTCTAGCTTTCCATAAGTCTGTGCTCTCGAAGGTCATTGCCATAAGCTCCTTTTGTGACAAAACTCTGGCACTCTCAAAGCAATATGAACTATTACTACAAGTTGGTCCTCCTAACTAAGTGAATGGTTCTGCATGCAAGAACTTCAAATTAGATATAATAAAAATGTAGGTGTTAAGCAACTATCCCTCAAACACACTATGCCTTCGGGCTTATTGATAGACTCTTCTTTAAAAGGATTTGCTTGTTTTGCACATCTCTCCTAATACACCATGTTCACTGTCTCTTCTGCTCTTTTGTGGGGTGGTACTATTGAACCCCTATAGCTCCTTGCATGAGTGATCCCTACTAGGGATGAGATTTACCATGCTTTGTCACCGTCTCACCACTTTTGGGAGTCTAGGAATCAGATTTCACCGATCCTAGCGCAAGACTTGCCCTCCCTGTCAAAACCTTCATCACCACCTTTGTCTCCTTATTCCACTTCCTCTTGAAGTTTAGCTTGTAAGGCATTTAGGGTAGCCTTTTGTGGACACTTTACCGTTCTATGAGGCCTATTGCATAAGAAATAGGCCAGGGTCTTGGACTTCCCTATGTTGATGGATGTCCGAGATGATCCTAAAATTTGCAAGTGCAATGATACTCCTCCTCTCCTATTCTTTGAATTGCCACCCTTGCCCAATTGGCCACCATCAACAGTATTCGAGCCCCTTTCATGGGACTTCCTTTGAAAAAAGCTAATGTCATAGTTGGACAAGCATTTAGATGTGGTCACCACTTCCGTGAGGCTTTCAACTCTCATTCTTTGGAGTTCTATGGTAGCTTCTCACGATGGACCCTCCGTCAACTAGAATAGCTTATCCTTTTCTATCATATCCTTTATATCCAACATGACTATCTTGAACATCTTTATGTAGTCTCGAACTGATCCTATCTATCTTAACTCTTACAATTTCTATCTATCCATATAGTCCACATTCTTAGGATAGAAGTGCACCTTTAACTTCTGCTTAAGCTCTTCCTAAGTATTGATGCTACACCTTGCCTCTTGAATCACTTGATCCTTATTCCTCCGCCAAACCTTAGCATTGTCTGTGAGGAACATGGCTACTTGGTTCAATTGTTCTTCCTTAGAAGTAATGCCAGCTACTTGGAAATATTGGTCCATATCAAAAATAAAATTCTTAACCTTTTATGCATTTCTCTCCCCTGCATATGGCCTTAGTTTTAGGATTTTCACTTTCCCCCTTCACTCTGAGGCACCACCTTCTTATGAACCGTTCCTAATAGCCATCGTCGATACCTTCACTAAGGCTACTATATCATTCATCTCAGTACAAAGAGTTACTACTACATCCTTCACCTTGTTAGTAAGGTCATTCATAGCATCCCCTAAATCCTTCTGATTGTTCTCAATCGTAACAAGGTGCTCACCAAATTGTGGAGATTCACTTGTTCCCATGCCTTTGACTCCCATACTCACTTTGAAATTCGAGACTCAGTGCTTGTGAGATTCCTAATTGTTAGCTCTTCAAAAGAGTTCAAGGATCTCTTCATTTTCCAAATTTCTTATAGCCTCGACTACTCCTTCGAGATTCTCGATTGCTACAACAATTGCATCCAAGCATTCAACAAAAGTTATTTTCTTTGATATAATGGTGTATCAATTGGGTGTAGCAGAAAACAAAGAAGCGTGGTCTCAACCATGCTCTGATACCAAATTGTCACTATTCGGCAACTTGATTATCAGAATGTGCAGCACTTAGACTCTTTGCTTGACACTTTATTAATTAGTACCAGAGAATAAGCCAGCCAATCAGTCATATACCATCTAGGTTTTGAAAATAACAGGTAACACCCAAAATTTATAGCACATCGAGTCAACTATAAGCATAAATCACATAGTAAATAGCAACCAAATCACATATAAAGGAAAACAAGTCATTCACATAGACAATCATGATGTGTGCATGCAATTCAAACAAATGCTGATAAATGCGTTTAAAAGTAAATAAATTTTATGGGACAATATTTCGATTGAAGTAGGGCTACTTCTTTATTCACATTTAAAAAGCCTCGATATAGACTCTCGAGTGTATAAAGGAGGCTTAAGGCCACACACTCATTCCCTTAGACAAATGCCTTGATGCCCACCTCAGGTCATCAGACACCTCTCCTTAAAGAGCATTTTAAGCCAAAGCTCAAATGACAGGAGCAAAGATACATTTTCCAAGTTGACATGAGGAGTTTCCTCCTAGCTCCTAAGGGTTCTAATGTGACACAACATATCAATGCAAAGATAAAAATCAAGGATCATAACCATGTGCTTATCTACTCACACTAGACAAGTTATATTGGTCAAAATTACATAAACTCCCTCAAAATGGGGAAAAATCAGAAAAATAATCTACGTGAGCATTTTCTCTCAAATTTGTACCCATGATCTTCTCTTCATACTTAATTTTTGTGCCAAGTTCCATCCGAATCTGAGCACATTTGCTTATTGGATTTGGTCTCAAGTCCTAAACTGTGACATTACGCCTTGCTATGGTACGAATTATTTTATTTTGTTTTCTTCATCTCAATCTTATACTAGGTTTAGTAGTTGTGTTTTGGTTTTCTAAATTTGAATCCTTATCTTGGGGGATGATGTAAAATATGCATTCACTAGAATATCCTTCTCTTGATTCATGATTGCTAAGTGCTTTTGAGTGGAGCTTTAGGGTTAAAACACAAGCACTGCGTATCACATTAAGTTGATTATGCAGAGTCAAAACTTAAATGATTACTATGATTTTATAATGTTTTTGTTTTATCATTTTTTCCTTCTTAGCATTATTTAACAAATTATTTTGGTCAACCCATCTTCCTCATGAGGATTTGAAAATTGTCATATACATCTATAGTGAAAAAGAAATTGTCATACACCCTGTTTGTGACCAATCTGCTTCTTTAAGTCCATTGTAATGATAACTTGAAGAACAAGAGATTTATTAGAGAATAGTGACTTAGATTAGCATGTGTCCCCATTCCTTATCATTTCAAGTATTAGGCTTAAAGGTTATTAAAGTGAGGGCAAAAGTTATGTCACATTTTATTTTGTTTGGTATTAAGTTATCCCACCTTTAGTGACCCTTAGATATTCCTGTGGTTGAGTTTTTGCTTCCTCCAAGTGAAGTTTTAAAATTGATTCTTTTGGATATGATGGGGTCTTTCTTCCCCGAATGGTTGCTGCTCTTTAGTTTATGTTTTTGTCTTTATTCTAGTTTCTAGCCCTTTTTTTTTTCATATTTCAATACAAGTAAGTGAAGTGACAAATATTAGTTTCTAAAAATGAAGAAAAAATCTTCAATTTGGGTCTTATGCTGTTTCATCTGATTGTGCTCTTTAGCTTGTTTGTTTCTCATGAGAATTCCTTAGATGATAATGACTTTTCAGTAGTTTATACATATACTCATTTTGCTGAAGTAGAAAAGCATTGCAACCTTTATCTATCATTCGCATCTGAATTATGCCTTAATGACAATAGAGGTTATAAACTTCAGAATTTTTTCCTTTGGAGATTGGCAGCAGTAGGAGAATAGTAGATCTCCATTGATGCCATTTGATGAAAGTGGCAAAAGTGATTGGTCATGCCATATAGGACACTTCACATAGATCACTTAAAATTGGCCTCCTTCTAAGTGAAGGACATAAATCTAGTTCATCACTTTGAAAATTCTGTTAGTCTTGGAAGGATAATATCCATAGGCATGTCCAAAAATGCTTCACATTTTGAATATCTTAAATCCTCAAATTTCTAAATTAGGCCTTGTTTATCTATACTCAATATTGTGTGAGGGAATTTATTTAGAAACTGAAGGAAAGATGATATCACATCTGCTAGGAACTACAAATTTACCCATCTTGAAACCGGGTGATGATTATTGGAATTTAGCCAATGGCCAAAGTGTTGAAGTTATTTTGCTTTATAAAGCTATGCAAAGTGAACACTTGTCTATTTTGATTTCACTTATTTTAATTCAAATTCTGCATAATTAATTCAAATTATGTATAATTTAATTTAAATTTTAAATTCATGAATGATAGTTTAATCTTTTATACTTTTTATAGGATAATGTTCAAGTTACTTTATAATCTCCCAAAATCAAAATTCATCCATAGAAACAAAAAGATATTTAAGAAGGAGCAACAAATGTAAAAATGCCACTAATTGTTGCTAGTCATTTTAGATTGCTATTTGTTTTTTTTTTTTTGCATGTGTGGATATGTATATAAAAGATAATTTTATTGTCTTAGGAACCATAAAATATTTAGTTTTAAATTTATAATATGTAAGACAATTTACATTTCAATTTTTTTTACATTTAATGAAATGTGTTCCTAATTTATTATATCAAATTGTTATTGTATTGATTTAATTATAGTTATATTATTGGTCTAAGTGCTAGTTTACATGATAAAACATGGGTCAGCTAAAATGTAAAAATATGATAAAAAATTGCAAAAATAAAAGAAAAAATCTAAAGGCAATTCAAAACTGTCCCATTTTTTTTTTTAAAAAAAAAAAAATTTGAGTAAATTTTAGGAATGGTTCAAATTGCATCAAAATTAAAAAATTTGAAAAATATATAAAGGCGGTTTGAAACCAATTCAAAATTAAAAAAATTGGAAAAATTTTAAAGACGATTTCAAATTGTTTCCATATTTTTATAAAAAATTTTGAAAAAAAAATAGAAATAGTTTGATCGCCCTTACATTAATCGTGATCTCCCTTACATTAATCGTTGTTAAATATCAATCGAGGCTGATGTTTTAATAGTTATTATAAATTGTCATTAAGTGTAACTAGATAGTCACGTTTGTGGTAATTTACGGAATCGCCGTCAAAGATATGAAAGATACTTCAAACCGCTTCAAAATATAGATATAAACCGCTTCTAAGTAGCGTCTTTTTGTAGTGCCCCGCAGGTATGCCATTTACAATGAGGGTGGATGGCCTGTAGTTTAATCATTATATAGAAATGCTTTGCATAATGTAATGTCAGAAGAATAAAAAATTGAGAGTAATAAAACAAACCATGTTGAACAGATATAGCTGATACAAGAGGACCATACAGTGATCTCTTTGGGATACCAGTTGTCCCTTTGCCAGCCCAACGCAATTGGATTCCTAAAGTACTATTCACAACGGCATTGCAATTTTTTATGGCTTCCTTACCAACTTCTCCTGCTTCCGTTGCTATGTTAAAATTCTCTAGCTTTTGCTCTCCCTGCTAAATTTTCAATGTAAACCTAAATGCTTCATATATGATGACTAAATGTTTTCAATATGGAGTCTGTAAATTGTGTTAAATTGAAATATACATAACACCATCTAGAAGAACTTGAACATAGGTACGTGGATGCTATATATAACGCCCATGTGATATATATATATATAAAATATGTTTTGGATTTCCATTAATTAGATCTTTTAATTTGAGAAAATAGGTTAAACATGTAATTTTCTTTTAGGACTAAAATGCTTTTCTTTCACCTTGCTTATACAATATAACCATCAATGCAATGATTCGGATCCAATTATAAATACATATTTTTGTGACTAATTTTAATATTTTATTACAAAGATAAAATGTTATTACCCCCCTACTTAGTTATAAAAACTCATGATAAGGTAGAGAAATTTTATCTTAATCATCATAAATGTGTAAATGTCTAAAATAAGTTTAACTTCTCATGATTAAAGAAGCAATTTTAATCTCACAATCAATGCACACACTTAAAATACACAACCTCTCAAAATGTGATGGCATTTATATCAATAAATTTGCTTGTATATATGTTCATATTTTAGGGAGTTGATCATGGGGTGAACATAGACATCAAGTACACAAGACTGGGAATGATGCATGTAACTAATTATGATGCTACCTGAATATAGACGTCAAATAGACGGCATCTTGGGCTGCTATATGTGTGATCACCAGTCTCAGTGAAGACGTACGGTGTAGTTTCCTTTTGCCAGGCAAAATCCATAATAAGTCAAAGAATTGGCAGAAGCACGTGCGTTGGACAAAAGACCAGCATTGGATGGAGAATCAATGGATACGATATTACTGTGATGTTGTTGATCATTGTTTTAAAAGCGACTAGTGCTGCTACATGCCCATTTTCTTCGTGGAAGAAATGCTATAAAAAAATAGAATTAAATTGTGATGATTATTTTATAAAAATTAAAAAAATTTCATAAAAAATTAATATTAATTAAAATTGATTAATCGTCATAATATATTCATATAAAAAAAATGAATAATTATGATGCTTATTACTTAATCATTACAAAATTTAATAAATTTAATGATAATTGGAAAGAAGATTTGTTTGTACGCTCATTACAACCTGCTTTTGGCTTATTGGCACTGGCATGCCCAAACGCTTTTGTTTGTACGCTAGCCCAAAATAGTTTTTGTAGTAAAAAACTAAACAAATGGCGAAAAAGTTATTTTTGTTATCCAAAAATAAAACAATTCGACAAATCAAAATAGCAGAGAAGAGTAGAAAAAAGGGTTATTAACCAAAACCAGCTACCAGAGAAGCTTTCCCCATTCTGCTCTCGTTGGAGCCCTAATCTGTTGAAAAATCAGAATAGCGCTTGGAAGCTCTATCACTTCAGTCATCGAAGCTGCCACCATCTCTCCTCTCAGCTTCACCATGTGCACATAGCTTCCATCAATCAAACCCTCAAGCTCGCTTGCTTGTCTTTATTTTCACAAAATGCCCTAACAGATAATTTTATTACCAATTTGTTCTGTTTTGATTTATATTTTGGTTGAACAGTACACGATTTCTCCTAATTTCTCCTAATACTCTGCTGTAAATAAATTGACATCATGTTATCAAGTTTATTTTTTTGGAATCTGCTTCTTTTGTTCTCTGTTTTCAATTTATAGTTGCTTTACATTTTGATTGTAATTTGTGCTTGCTCTATCAATTTTCAATCTCTTTTTCCCGTTCTAATTTCTAAATTATTGAATTGAAACTGACCTGAAGTCAAATAAGCTTAGTTATTCTAGATTTCCCAATGTTATGCTCAACTGACTTTAGTTGTTCTACTACTCAACTGTAAATTTCATTTCCCAATGTGTGGCTCTATTTCCCCTTAAGTTTAATTTTGTTTCCCCCCTTTTCTTTTGGTCCTTTTTTTTTATCTAAGCTTCTGCATTTTTGGTAATAAAAAATTATCAACCTAAGCAAAGACCATGTGTGTTCAATGATTTATACAACTGCATTTGTGCTCATTATAAGCTCAGCAGTGAAATAAATTAAAAAAAAAAACTAAAATGGTAGGTCCAGGTTTCTTTGACCAAGTGTGTGAGATGTACAGATTGTGCTCTTGTTCATACAGGATTATGATCGTCCATTTAAGACTTTTATAAAATTAAAAAGAAAAAAGAGAGAAAATGGAGGTTAGGTTGGTACTTCCCTGGATGTTAAATCAAATCCTGAATGGGGTCAAGGGAGTGTTGTTATAAAGATTCATGTTGTCTTCTATCCCTTACCAGAAAGTCTTTGCTCAGATTATTACATCCATTTTACCAAATGAGCCTAAAAAAAGTGGATCAACTTACTATTGTGTGTAACTGCAAAGTTCTACCCTGTATGTCTTGGACAATGCCAGTAGTTCTACCTCATTTTTTTATATAATTTAATCCTTCTATTAAAAAATTGTAAGTTTTATCTTTATAATTAATTAAAATTGTGACTGTGGTTTTCTTGGTGTGAACTGTAATATTAAATTTGTAACCATCCCCAATCACCACCGGTTTGTCTTTCCCTTCTCCCTCAAATCCCACAAAACTCACACCAGCGCCATTACCTCATTAATCACATAATTAGGCCCTTTTTTAACATAATTAAGGCTCACATTCACTAACCATTTGCTGCTGCAGCAATCCTGAGTGCTTTACTCCTACATTTCTAGCAATTCATCTGCACTTTCATCACAATCTTTTGTTGCACTCACAATTACATGCAAAATAGTCAATTGCTAGATTATACATATATAAAAGAGAGAAAATGGTTGCACCTTCATGTTTGGTTGATGGAGTTCCTAATTGAAGAGTTAATAGCCAATATGTGTTGAAGAGGGAATGGGCTTATTCTGGTTTCTAAAAGGGGAAAAAAGTCAAGTCAAGAAAAACAAATAATTATTTTAATGTTTAAACAGCCAAAAACTTGCTCTGCAAGTTTATGTGATGTCTAAATGAGTGTGTATGCAATAAATGATATAATGTATATGTTATCATATAATAGATTATCATATAATATTTATTAGATATTAGAAAAATGATATCATATCACATGCTCTGTATATGTTATAATGTATTTTCATTAATCATTATTAATGTTGAACTAATAAATGATTCATAATATTAGTTTGTTTTTATAAGTGACTATGTAAGTGTGAAACAAGACAAACCAAGGCCGACACATGCAAATAGTGGGTGACTTTGAATTTTGAGGTCTCTTCCTCACACCAACCTAGCTACCCTGAAATCCTTAATTAAGTTAATTCACATGATTATCACCGTCGAAAATCAATCTTAGTTTGGAAATTATCCTTAACTAACACTTAATAATGGCATAGTATATAACTATTGACTGTTTTGCCAAGACTAC
>JANHAO010000678.1:0-38761 GCA_026873985.1 Saraca asoca | reverse complement strand
AATTTTACTTTTCTATTTGTAATGGATTTATAGAGTTTCACAGTTTGTGTATATACTATTATTTTAATTGATTGATTTTACTATATACTACAATTGAATAACTTTTAGATTGCTATGGATTTGTAGCATTGTTATTTGACAATCAGGTACTAAAAAAACACTGTAAAAGTTGTTCATAGGGTGAATTTATGTGTCAATCAGGTACCTAAAAAAATGATGGCAAAAGTTGTTCATTGGCTGAAAAACAATTTTTTTTTCCAGAATTAACCATTTTGCGACCGAAATTGTCAACGAAAATTCGGTCGCCGAAACATACAACCAAAAAACAGTGATCGAAATTGTTGGGTGCTAACTTTTTCTTCATTTTTGCGATCGAAATAGCGATCAAAATTTGACAGCCGAACACCTCCCAGCGACCGAATATTTCGGTCGCAAGTTTTTGGACACCGAATCAGCGACCGAAATACTTAGTGGCAAAAATATAAATGGCGACCGACCTTCGATAATTTTTGTCACCGACATATGTAGTGGCTAATTCGGTGGCTAACTTCAACGACCGAACCTCCCCGGTCGCTGGTTGGGCTGCGACTAAGGTTTTAGTGACTCCTGATATTCGGTCTCTGTTCGGTCGCAAATATTTCTGCGATCGAAATTCATATTTTAGCAACTGAAAATTTCGGTCGCTAAAAACAATTTTTTTTGTAGTGTCAACTATGAAACCTTCAACAATACATCCTTCATGCTAATGTCAATTCCTTATATGCCCTTTTAGGATTTTCATATATCGCTCAAATAGGGTACATCTAACTCAAATAATCTGATCCATAGAGTTTTATCTCTTTCACCAAATGAACAATCACTACAAGAAAATTTGTGTTTTCCAACGGAAAATTCCAATGGACTTTTATCCATTGGAATATTCCAACAAAAATTCCAACAGGAAAAAAGAAAGTGCAAAATACATCTTAAGTTAACACAATATAACATAAACTTCCCTTTGCAAGTCATCCAATTTCCTAAGGTTAACGATTTTGTTATATATTGCATTGAAGAAAAAATAAAGTCTAGTAACGGCATGTCTCACATGTTTAGGCAATATTGATCGGATAACCACTAATAACAGTTGCATCAAAACATAACAATCATGAGACTTCAACTAACTAATTTCAAATCTTTCATTGAAACAAGGCTTCTAATATTTGAAAAATGCCCTGTGGCACCTCAATACCATGTAGACACTCATAAAAACTTGTTTTCTCCTATCTAGACATAATATGATAAGCTAGATGCAAATACATATGTTAATCCTTCTTTTATGGTGCTAATTCCTTTCGCATTGCTATTTCAACCAAGTCTAGTCTAGCTTTGACTTCATCATTGGTCTTACCTAGTATGTTCAAAAGTGTTTCAATGAGACTATCACATATATGTTTTTGCTACATGCATCACATCAAGATTAAGTCTCACAAACAAGATTTGCTAATATGGAAGATCAAAGAATATGACTTTTTTCCATGAAGTCTTATCACTAGTAGGTGTACTAAAAATGACATCAATATTTTTCATCTGTTCATAAATCTAGTTCCTAATTAATAGCATTGGAGCTTTTTCTTCTTCTGGTTACCCATTGAAAACCTTTCTTTGCCTACAATAATGGTGAGATTGTAGAAGAAATTTCTAGTGATTGAGATACACAATCTTCTTTCCATGCTTAAGTTGACAAGAAAATATACCATTATCACAAATATGGCATGCTTTATGCCCTTTAACATTGTATCTTGACAAGTTTTTGTAAGTTGGAAAGTCATTTATTGTGCAAAAAAGCAAGGCATGCAACTGAAAAAAAAACTCTTGACAATATGCATTAAACACTGACACACCTTCATCCCATATCATCCTTAAGTCTTCAATAAGCAATGCCAAAAAGACATCTATATTATCTTGAGGTTGTTTGGGGCCTAGAAATCGACACTGACAATATTATATACTTGTGCTTCATACATAACCAAGGAGATTGTAAATCACCAACAGAGTGGGCCATTCGCTATGTTTGCTGCTCTAGTCATCATAAGGATTTATTCTATCTATACAAAGTCCAAACCTAAGGTTTCTTACTTCATTACAAATTCAAGGAACAATAAGTTAAGTGTTTTCCATCGAAGAGAATTAGTTGGATGTCAAAGCTTGTCATTAAAAATCATCTAATCCATATGCCACATTAAGTTTTTTACATCTCTTGCATTAGCAAACATATTAAACCTTGGTATTATTGAAAAATACTATAGCACCTTAGTCAGAGCCCATTTATTTTTCACAATATCATTCTTTTTCAATTTGTAACATGATGCCATATATATTGGACACTCATATAAACTTTTGTACTCCTTTCAGTACAATATATAATCATTAGGGCAAGCATATATCTTCTTTTACTATACTATCAAGCACAAGATTTTCTTGGCCTCATAAGTCTGATCAGGAAGTTTATTACCTTCTAGAAGCATATCTTTCAACACTTCAAGTAAGGCCATGAAACTCTTATTACTCCACTTATTCTTTGCTTTCAAGTTGAACAATCTCAACACAGCAAATAATCGTGTAAATTTAGTACAATCTGGATATAAAGGTTTTTTTGCATCACTTAGCAATCTACATATCTTTAAAAATATCATGTACCATATCCTCTAATCGATCATGCAAACCAACATCAATTTCATTGTATTGGTATGCTCCTTTGTCTCAATAACCACTAGACAATTCACCTTCACTATGTCACATTCATCATGTATACCCTTTATCATTGTCATGAATAAATACATGATCTTTTACTTCCTCAATTTTCATTCTCTTAACACAACAACATCTCACACAAGGAAACTTAATCAGCTCATTACTATTTGTAGCACGTTGATCAACAGCAAATCTAACAAACTGCTCAACCTTATTTGCATATTTTTTACTCAACTAATCAGTAAACATCCACCTATAATTCATAACTATCAAAAATTGAACAAAATTAAAAGAAATGAGCCAATGTTGGACTCATGTTAATAAATTAAATCAATTATAGTTTACATTTTTTATTTTAAAATCAAATTAATTACTTTATTTGCAATGTAGAAGTTGAAGCTACAATTATAAATTCACAATCTCAAACATGTTAGAAAACAAGTTAGCTATGTCATAGGTATGTTTTTATGCTAGAAATGTACAAAGGTATTTCTGTATTCTAACTATAATACGTATCTTCACTTTAAGGTACACAATTAAAAAACAACCAAGGCACCAATTAAACATATTTAACAAACAATTCATTTCTTCTACATAGCATCAGTTATTAATAAAATTAAAAAAAAAAAAGAGCAACTATTACCTAAAAATAGAGAGAGAGAGAGAGAGAGAGAGAGAGAGAGAGAAAGCAAATTGGGCCAAACCATCAAGAAAGGGAAAGTGAGAGTGAGCTAGGCTTTTATGGTTAGTAAGAGGACGTGAGTGAGAGCGAGAGCGAGAGCGAGAATGCTTTTGAGTCGCTGGAGATTGAGAGGGAAAGAGCTAAGATTTCAAACTAGGAAGAGAGCGAAAGTGACAATTAGTTTTATGAAAACTTCTATATAAATGAAAAAAATTTTGACGTCAATTCTTTTAATAAGAACCAACGTCTTAATTTTTATTTACATGCATATTTTCCTACCACCGCATCTCATTTATTTTGAATTATTTTTGCCCATTTTATTTTTTTGATAATATATTAAAATTTTCACAAATAAATTTTTCAAAAGCTAATTATTTTCTAAATTATTTTGTTCATTAAATAATGCTTAAATTCTTGAATTATTCTATCTAATTTAATAGTATTAAATTTTTGAAATATTTTGTAGTTTTAGTAAGATGGAATTATTTGATTAGGAATAGAAAAATTAATGGTTAGAGAATAAATTTTGCTCATAAATAAAATTAGACAAAATAATTCAAGTTTTAATAAAACATTTTAAAAAATAAAGATCTCTAATATAATAACTAATTCAAAATGTATAGAGATTTTAGACGTCCATTTTTGTTAAAAATTCAACCTCATTTCTCATAACTGGCATTTAAACAAAAAAAAAACATAGATATCTAATATAACATCTAATTAAATTGTGTAGAGATTTTAGACATCAATTTTTGTCAAAAAATTAATGTCATTTCTCTTCAATTGTTTTTTTTTTTTAAAAGAAAATAGAGATCTCTAATACATTAATTTAATTAAAATGTGTGGAGACTTTCTTAATTGTATCTCCTCCAAAGTATTGCAAAAGTAAAATATATATATATGTGTGTGTGTGTGTGTGTGTGTGTGTGTGTGTGTGTGTATAACTCATAAATTGTCACTTAGTTTGCTAAATATAATTATCACATTCAAAAAAAAAATTGTTCATATATAATCATAGATTATTCATAACTCACTGTAATATATGTTGATGAAAATGTAGTATTTGGAAACTTTAAATGTCCGTTTTCATTAAAAAAACTGACGTAATTTCTCTTGACATGTATTTTTTAAAAAAATTAGAGGTATCTAATATTACATCTAATTTATAATAAACGAAGACTTTAGACATCGATTTTCGTTAAATCATCAATGTAATTGCTCTTAACATCAAATTTTAAAATGTGTGGAAACTTTACATATCGGTTTTAGTATAAAAAAACTAAAGTCATTTCTCTTAACTTGTCCTTTTTTAAAAAACAAACATCTAATATTATATGTAATAATTTTCATTTTAGACATCAGTAATTATATGTTCAAACTAACATTTAAATCATTAAGGACGTCGGTTTTTATTAAAAAAAACTAACGTATAAAAATCAAAGTCATTTCTATTAATTTGTTTTTTTTTTAAAGAAACATATAATTCATTACAAAACCTTCAATACATTACAAAAAAAATTCAATTACATACAAGTTCAAACAAAACATATGATATATTACATTTATTTAGCATAATAAGGTAGGAAAAACCCAGTCCATTGATTTCAAATTTAGTCAATTTTAGCTTGAGTGCAAGAATTGATATCTCTAAAATACTACAAAACAGATATATATATATATATATATATACAACAAATCATATATCATAGAGCAAAACCATAACTTTTGTAACAAAAATCTTAACATATCCGAATCAAACTATTCTACCTCTTGTGGATCATGGTCTTCCTTTTTTTGAGTGATTATGTCACTCATATAGCTCATTATAAAATATCCACATTCCACATTTCCTTGTTGATGACAACACTACAAGAAATCAAATATATATACTCAAATAATCATTTTAATCAAATATGAAATCATTTAGATTATTATAAAAGGTATTCAGGATGATCAAGAAACTTACTTATAAGGTGATCCATTATGTTAGACTTTTTCCTATTGCCACCCATGTAAAAAATAAATCTTAAGACGTCTGTTTAATCAAATTCATGCAAAAAAAAAAAATCAATATATTAATAAAGAAAATCATATATAATATAAATTCCAAAATTAAAATTTAATTTACAAAACAACTCACAATTTAACAAAATGATGCCTATAATAACAAAATATCAAATATTACATTAGATACTTATGACTTAATAAAAGGTGCAAAAACACATTGCTTCTTTTTTTTTTTGGACTCTCGAGATGTATGTTGTTTCTTTGCTATAGTAGAGCCTATCGGTGCAAGTAACTATGGACATAGAATCTAGCATCTAGTCCCTTGGTCTCACAGTCACGATGTAGAAGGGTTTATAAGGAAATAAAGGAAATGGTTAACAAAACACTTTGAAATGTAAAATACAAATAAAATTATGAATTGAAAGTTAAAGGTAAACTTACATTTCAAAAACATAGACTCAAGATATATTTATCTCTTCGACGGTTAAGAATTGCATAATGTTGTCCTTGGTCACAACAATTTCATATTCATTACTTACAACCTTAGCATCCATATAAACTTGGATGAACTCATCATTCACCATCTTCTCAGTCACGACACATAACGTTTTCCTTGCCTCAATAGGCAGCATCTTTTGGGTTTGATTAGGCTAAGTTGGTTGAGTCATTGATTCCTTGGTCTACTTACTCTCAACCTCCCTAGTCTCCTCCCTCTTCCATTCACTCCTTTCTTAGTAAGACGCCTAAATGACATGCATAAAATTATAAAATTTAGATATTAGAAATATAGTAAAATTGGGTCTTTCAAAAAATTACTTATTATATAGAAAATGATACCTTTCTAACCAAAGTGATAAGACTCTTTGGCCATACGATGTAAGTTCTGATCATTTAGCCCACTATCCCTAGTTAATTTGTTGGCACTAGTGATTTTGCACTCTGATCCAATAGGGTGTCAACAATAACCTTTCCTTGGTGTTTCAGCAATTGATGGCAATGGAGGGTGCAGCTATAGAAAACCCTTCCATATGCCACTGAGCAATCCCCGAGAACTAGAACTAGAAGACATTTGGATCTTTCCTATATAGACAAAAAATACAAATTGAAAAAGTTATAATGTTATTATTCATAAAAAAATATTAGAAACAACTTGCAAAATAAAAGAATATTAAGCTTTTAGTGATAGGCATTTACCTTCGGTAGCTCTACAAATGGATCAGGGTCTCCTGAGCAGCTAGCTTTTGCATTGTTAGGTGGGGGAGGAAGGTGCATCTCTACCTCATCATCTACAAGCCTTGGGTTGATAAGTGGCTGCATGCCCATCTTCTGAAAGTAGGTTGTCATATTCTGATCAAAGATTTCTTCCATCTTGGCCTAAGTTTCCTCTCTCACATTATGTATCACTTGAGTAGCAATTTCTTCTCTCACTTTTCTGTGTCATTTGAGCAGTAATCTCTACAGTAAGACCCTTCACAGAAAGTGATCATCCTCAAAGACACTTTAATGGTTCTCCAAAATAGTCCTTAAGACCCATTCCTTCTTAAGGGTCCCAAAAATATAGATTTTGCCCTATTTACGTTGGTAAAAATACTCTTTTTTCCTAAAAGATTAGATTCTTATTGCACAAGATTTTTTAATAAAGTTTCTATTGGAAGATAAAGAATATATTCAAGTTGTTGACATTATTATGAATTCAATTTCTAATTATTCAAATTGAATAGCGGTAGAATAGCAAAATTATATCAAAATATCAAAAAAAAATTGTAATGCAGTAGAATGCAGTCAAGAAAAGGTGCAGAAAGATAAATCAAGAATACCAAGATTTTAAAATGATTCAACTTTACTTGAAACTACAAATGAAGTCTACATCCACTAGACCAATCCTTAACCAGATGATCTCTTTTATTACAACAATAGGATTTTAATTGGGCTCTTAAACAACCAGTTTATAACAAGATTTACACTAGACTTTTGTAAGACTTATAAATACACTAACAATACATCTTCAGCTTAATTATAATCAACCTTACAACTAATAGAAGATGCAGAGGAAAATCAACCTCTTCCTTGTGTCTTCAGTTCCTAATCAACCTTGGAAACCTAAAAACAAACAAGAATTAAGTGAAAGAAAACAATATCAAACTTGAGATGAATATCTCAAGTAACTAACTATGCAATCTTCACAGAATTTGATTCAAGCAATTAGTCAAATGTTGTTTTGAGAGGCTGAGTTAGATCAAATGAAGCACAAGAGTTTTCTCTATTTTTCAAACTTAAAGTGATAGAGAAATGATATGAAAATCTATGTTCAAATGAGACTGAGAGAGTATTTATAATTGCTATAATTGACATTTGAAAATAACTAATTTTTGGTTCTTGAATTGATTCGTGAATCGATTCAAGAACCAAAAATTAGTTTGTGAATAGATTTGTAGTAGTTATAGCTAACTAATAACTGACTAATCGATTTGTTAATTGATTCAGTTGATGAAGATCATAAAGAAATTCATGATCGAATTGATGCATGAATCAATTTACCTTCTGGTTAAAAAGATTGTGAATCAATTACCTAATCAATTCAAAACATTTTCCACTGTTTCAATAAAAGAATTTTAAAAAACTTTTCTTCACAAATTAATTTGTGAATCGATTTGAGTTCATTCCACAAGATTTTTACTATGAATCGATTCATAAAGTGAAAAATAATTTTTTATAAAACTTTAACATGTGAGAATGCACTGAAAATATAGTTAGAAAACATTTCTTTTAAACTCATTTCATTTGATTTATTTCTACATCATATTAGCTTTTCTAGGAAATTATTTGGATCAAAAGCTAATTAGATAACACTTACAAAAGATCCTATAAAAATCAATAAATCCTAAGACTAGGTTCGATCTCTTGATATATTTAATGTTACTTTATCAACTTTAAGTCTGCAAAATAAATAAATACTTAAGTATATGATTAAATCATGACATCAAATAAAATTATTTGTTAACATCAAACTAAAAAAAGAAATGATAGCTAGGCTAACAATCTCCCCCTTTTTTATGGTGACAAACAATTTTAGATAGGTAACAAAATATGCATACAATTAAAGTTTCAAATAAGGGTTTACTCCCCTTTAAGTTTTTATTTTCCCTTATCTAAATCTCATATCCTTCTCCTCTTTTCAAGTATCTAAAATCTCATACTTCTTGTTATTTAAAATCTCATCCTTCTCCCATTTTTGGCACATCAAAAAGCAATGTGCCTTATTAAGATGAAATAACAATGTTTAAAATCAAATCATACAATAAGGATAAAAGGATTAAAAGATAGTTATAGTTTAATTATGATGTTAATCTCCCCTCTGAAGTAATGATTTTACTCAATTTTAGACTTAATGCATGAATCATTTTATTTTTACAAATATCAGTTGTTGAATCGATTCTGGAATTGATTTGAGGAGTTTGAATTACAAGTTTAGAAATTTTGGAACAATGATCAAAGGTTAGAAAATCTTGATGAATTTCATGAATCAATTTGAACAAGATTGAATCGATTGATGAATCAATTTGGACAGGATTGAATCGATTCTAAAATCGATTTATTCAGTGTAATAAAAAGTTGAAAATTGTTAGTTTCTTCCCAAAGGATTCAAATGGTCTAAATTGGTTTATGAATCAATTCATAGTGCAAAAAATTGGAGTTAGGAATTGATTCAGAAACTCTTAGAAAACTTAGAAAAATTCAAATCGATTCAGGATTCGATTCAGAGAGTCTTGAAATCAATTTTCATGCAATTTTGTTCCAAAACTCTTGACATATGGTATATTCATCAACATCAAACATCTTAACATGAGTTTTACCTCAAGTTTTATATTATGTACTTGCAAAACAAACTTAGAAAACTCTAATTCCTAAGTTAGAATTTGCAAGATGCAAATCAAATAAGCATAATTAAATAGAAAACTTAACAAAAACATAATATAGTAGGTTAGTCATTTGAGATCATTTTCCAAGGGATCTAACATCCCTAGTTCTCTTCGAATGAACACAAACCATTTTTCATCCAAAGGTTTTGTAAAAATATCAATTAATTGAACTTTAGTTTATACAAACTCAATAGAGATGTCACCTTTTTAAACATGATCCCTAATAAAATGATGTCTTATTTGAATGTGTTTTATTTTGGAATGCATGACAAAATTCTTACTTAGATTGATAACACTGGTATTGTAACATAATATAGGAATTTTGTCAAATTTCAAATCATAGTCTAATAGTTGTTGCTTCATCCAAAGGATTTAAGTACAACAACTCCCAGCTGCTATGTATTCTACTTCAACAGGAGATAGTGCAACACTATTTTACTTTTTGCAAAATCGAGAGACTAGAGAGTGACCAATGAAATGGCATACCCCACTAGTGCTTTTTCTGTTAGTCCTACTACCTACATAGTTTGCATCTAAATAACCTATAAGACTACAAGAATTTGATTTTGGATACCAAAAGCCTAGATGTTTTGTCCCTAAGAGATATTGAAAAATCCTTTTCACAGCTAAAAAATGTGATTCTTTTGGCTGTGTTTGATATCTAGCATAGAGACAGACACTAAGCATGATATCAGGTCTACTTGCAGTCAAATAGAGTCGACTCCCTATCATACCTCTAAATAAAGCAGGGTCAATAGATTTACCTTTTACATCTGAGTCTAGCTTAAGAAATGGACTCATAGGAGTTCCAATAGACTTACAGTTATCAAACTTGAATCTTTTCAACAACTCCACTATATACTTTGTTTGACTTAGGAATGTTCCATTTGTACATTACTTAATTTGTAGTCCTAGAAAGAATGTTAACTCTCCCATCATAGATATTTCAAACTCACTCTGCATTAACTTGGAAAATGTTCCATGCAAGGAAACATTAGTAGAACCAAAGATAATGTCATCGACATACACTTCAACAAGTAAGATATCTTTTCCTTTATCTTTTATGAAAAGTGTTGTGCCAACTTTACCTCTTCTAAAGCCTTTTTGAATCAAAAACTTACTTAATCTGTCATACCAAGTTCTAAGAGCCTGTTTTAGACCATATAAGGCTTTTTGAAACTTATAAACATAATTTGGATAGAGGTGATCCTCAAAACCAAGAGGTTGCTAAACATACACCTCTTCCACTATGTAACCATTTAAAAAAGCACATTTCACATCCATTTGATAAAGTTTAAAATTTTTTGAACAAGAGTATGTCAATAGCATCCTTATGGCTTCTAATCTAGCTATTGGAGCAAAGGTTTCATCATAAGCAATGCCTTCCTCTTGATTTTAACCTTTTGTAACTAAACGGGCTTTATTTCTAATAATCACTCCATTTTCATCTAGTTTATTCCTAAAAACCCAATTTGTTCCTATAATAGAATGATCATCTAGTTTTGGCACAAGAGTCCAAACTTGATTTCTTTTAAACTAATTCAACTCTTCATGCATTGCCTTCATGCATTGCCAAAATGCAATTTTCATTTATTAAGGCTTCATTATTATTCTTAGGTTCAAACTAAGACACAAATGTTGAGTGATTGCAAAAATTCTTTAAATTGTTACATGTTACTCGTTGTGATGTTTCTCCAATGATTTCATCCCTTGGATGGCTTTGCGTGAACTTCCATTATTTTGGTGTGCAGGTGTCTAAAGTGTCCAATTCAGTAGTGTCATCCTCTTTTTGTTCTACATTTGTTTTCTCTAATTGATCTCTTTGCTAGTTTATATTTAAGTCAAAGAATAGTGGATTTTCCTACTCATTCTCTTCCTCTATAGATCTGTCAACACTTAAGATAAATTCATCAAAGACAACATGTATAGATTCTTCAATTTTCAAAGTCCTTTTGTTAAAGATATGAAAGGCTTTGCTAGATGAATAATATCCAATAAAAATTCCTTCATCAGATTTAGCATCAAATTTATTTAAGTTATCTTTACCATTATTGTGAACAAAGTATTTACAACCAAAAACATGAAGGTGTGATATATTAGGTTTCCTTCCATAATAGATTTCATAAGGGTTTTGTTTAAAATAGGTCTAATTAGAACTCTATTCAATACATAACATGTAGTGTTTACTGTATTAACCCAAAAGGATTTTGGAATGGGGCTTTCTATTAATATGGTTCTAGCCGTTTCTTCCAAGCATTTATTTTTCCTCTTAACATCACCATTTTGTTAAGGGGTTCTAGGTGTTGGGAAGTTATGACTTATACCATTTACCTCACAAAAATCAGTGAAGTCCTTATTTTCAAACTCTTCTCTATAATCACTTCTGATATTTAAAATAGAATACCCTTTTTGGTTTTGAATCAAATTTGCCAGCCTTTTAAAAACTTCAAATGTGTCCCTTTTGTGGGATAAAAATAGAGTCCATGTAAACCTCGAATAGTCACCTACAATCACAAGAATATAGAGGTTTCCTCGATAACTTTTGATTCTAGATGAACCAATCAAATCCATGTGAAGTAAATCAAGAGGTTTTGTAGTTGAAACAATGTTTTTATATTTAAATGAGGACTTTACTTGCTTCCCTTTCTGGCATGCATCACATATCCTATCCTTGGTATAATTCAATTTTGGTAGTCCTAACACTAGGTCCTTTTTAGATATCTTTCCAATGATATCCATGTTGGTATGTCCAAGTTTTTTATGCCAAATCCATAAGTCATCATTAATGCTAACCAAACAAGTGGAATCTAAGTTTGATTTTGAGTCTAGATCTATCATGTAGATATTATTAATCCTACTACCTACTAGCTTAACCTATTTGTCATTATTGTTTATGGCTAGGCATTTATTAGAATTAAAGATTACTTGGTTTCCCTTGTCATAAACTAACTAAGACTAAGCAAGTTATGCTTAAGGCCTTCTACAAATAAAACATCATCAATAAAATAATTAGGCAGTTTGCCAGCCATACCAATTCCTTTCACTTTACCTTTACCATCATCACCAAAAGTAACTTTACCTCTTGTTATTTGTGTAAAAGAGATAAACTTGTCCTTGTTTCCTGTCATATGGCGTGAACAACCACTATTCAGGAACCATAAATTGCTCTTATGTCTCCCACATACCTACAAATTAAGAATTACACTTGCATTTGTGGTGCCCAAAAAGTCCTGGGTCTAAAAGTGTTGGCAGTTATGACAAAATTTCTAATTAAGGTAAGTGGTTTTGGTATCCAAACTAGTTTTTCATTGGGTTTCAGCTCCTATGTACCATTTCTATAAGGACAACACTTCATATGATGTCCTTTTTGGCTGTAGTAAAAACATGTAATCTGTTTAAATTTCCTATTAGACTTGGCAGTTTTAGAATTTTTCTTTGATTTCCTCTTAGTTTGCTGTCTAAATCCTAGACTTGATGTGTATTGAAAACTAGTTTGATTTTGTAGCATATCATTCAATCTCAATTTGCTATTTGTGAAACCATGTAAGGCTTTGGTCAATATGTCTATCTTAGATTTGTAAATTTCACATTGATCACAAATCTTATTTCACTCAAAACTTTTTCAGCAAAATCATGCAACTTATTTTTCTCTTTCTCAATTTGTTGATTTTTTTCAACTAAGCTTCTTTTTCTACTCTAGCTTGTTTTAAATCTTTCTTAGCCTTTTTAAAATATCATATAACTCTTCATACAAATCATCAGTTTGATCATCATTAGCAGATGATTCATAGTCACTAGAATAGTTATCAATTAAATCAAGCTCATCTCTAAAGTAAAAGAAGGATTGATTTCTAAATACCTTATTTTCATCTTCAATTTTGGCCATGAGGCAGAGAAGTGACTCCTCTTTAATTTTTTCTTCTTCATCTCCAAATTCAGCTTGTTTATCATCCAAAAATGCTAGATTGCTTTTCTTGAAAGTCAATTTTCTTTTCTTTCTCTCATTTTCAAGTTGTTTCTTTAGGAATACTAGAAAAGCTAGTTTAAAGTGTCTAGGTTTTTTGCATTCACAGCAAGTAGAAGTGTATGAGGAATTCTCTTGCTCTTTTTTTCTATGATTCCTCTTTTGTAGAACAAGTTTCCTCTTTTCCTTATTCCTCTTTTCCTTAATAATTTCTGCAATTTTTTGCTTAAGAGTGCCATTTGGTCATTTTCATCAACTTTTTCATCAGTATCAGATTCCTCATCATTGGTTTTAAAAGATTTTGTAGCCTTGAGTGCCAAACTTCCCTTCCTTTTGTCATCACCATTTTTCCTATACCTCTTCAACTCTAATTCATGCTCTTCTAAGTTTCCATAGAGCCCTTGGATTGTTGGCATCCCCATCTTCAGTGATTCCTTTATGGCTGTGACCTTTGGCTACCATTTTTCAATGAGAGATCTTAAGATTTTACGGACCAAGTCTGCATTATCAAAGCTTCTTCCAAGTAATAAGAGTTAGTTAATTATGGTAGTGAATCTTTGAATAAGATCTCTAATTGACTCACCTTCCTCCATCTTAAATATTTCATATTCAGATACTAACACATGTACTTTAGATGCTTTAATCTGAGTTATACCTACATGTGCTACTTCTAGGGTGTCCCAAATCTGTTTAGCAGTAGTGCAATTTGAAATTCTTTCATATTCATTAGGGGAAAGTGAGTTTGAAATAATCCATTTAACTTTAGATGCAAGAAAATGCTTCTTTCTTTCTTCTTTTGTCCATAAGGACTTAGGCTTGGGTTTAATAGCACCATTTATTAATGTTTGTGATTATAACCTTCCTCTACAAGTTTTCACATATCAATATTAGTTGCTTTAATAAAGCCTCTAATCTTTTATTTCCAATAAGTATAATGATGTCTATTAAAACTAGGTGGCTTATTCATAGAAGGACATTCAGGCAACAATGTAAAGGTAGAATCCATTCTCTTTAGAAAGATAAAGAGTATCAAGAGCTAAAGCTCTGATACCAACTAAGGGTCCCAAAAATACGAATCTTTCCCTACTTACATTTGTAAAAATACTCTTTTTGCCTGAGAGATTGGATTTTTATTGCATAAGGCTTTTCAATAAAGTTTCTATTGAAAGATAAAGAATATATTGAAGTTGCTAATATTGTTATGAATTCAATTTTCAATTATTCAAATTGCACAGTAGTAGAATAGCAAAATTATATCAAAATATCAAAAAAAATAGTAATGTAGTAAAATGCAGTAAAGAAAAGGTGCAAAGAGATAACTCAAGAATACCAAGATTTTAAAGTGGTTCAACTTCACCTAAAATCACAGATGAAACCTACATCCACTGGATCAATCCTTAACTAGATGATCTCTTTTATTACAACAATAGGATCTTAATTGGGCTCCTAAACAGCCAATTTACAACAAGATTTACACTGAGCTCTTGTAAGACATATAAATACACTAACAATAAACCTTCAGCTTATTTGTAATCAACCTTACAACTAATAGAAGATGCAAGGGAATATCAACCCCTTCCTTATATCTCTAGTTCCTAATCAACCTCAAAAACCTAAAAGCAAACAAGAATTGAGTAAAAGAAAATAATACCAGACTTGAGAAGAATATCTCAAGTAACTAATTGTGTAATTTTCATAGAATTTGATTCAAGTAGTTAATCAAATGTTATTTTCAGAGGTTGAGTAAGATCAAATGAAGCACAAAAGTTCTCTCTTTTTTTCACACTCAAAGTGATAGAGAAATGATATAAAATCTATGTTGAACTAAAAGTAAGAGGGTATTTATAGTTATTGTAACCAGCATTTGAAAATAACTAATTTTTTGTTTTTGAATCAATTCAAGAACCAAAAATTAGCTTATGAATCAATTCGTAGTAGTTATAACTAACTAATAACTAACTAATCGATTTATGAACCGATTTAGTTGATGAAGATCATGAGGAAATTCATGACCGAATTGATGCATGAATTGATTTACCCTCTAGTTAAAAAGATTGTAAATCGATTACGTAATCGATTCAAAATGTTTTCTACTGTTTTGGTAAAAGTATTTTCAAAAACTTTTCTTCGCAAATCGATCTGTGAATCGATTCAAGTTCATTCCACAAGATTTCTTCTACGAATCGATTCATGAATCAATTTACAAAGAAAAAAATAATTTTTTATAAAACTTTAACTTGTGAGAATGCACTGAAAATATAGTTAGAAAATATTTGTTTTAAACTCATTTCAATTAATTTATTTTTGCCTCAGATTAGCTATTTTAGGAAATTATTTTGGATCAAAAATTGATTAGATTACACTTATAAAAAAATCCTATAAAAATCAATAAATCTTAAGACTAGGTTGGATCTCTTGATGTCTTCAAGGTCACTTGATCAACTTTAAGTTTGCAAAATAAACAAACACTTAAAGTATATGGTTAGATCATGATATCAAATAAAATTATTTTTCAACATCAAAACTAAAGAATAAATGATAGCTAGGCTAACACTCACTCAACCACTCTAACACGGTTGGGACGATCTTAAGTTCCAAACGCAATTGTTAATATGTTCATCCTTTCAAATGGAGTGATATCTCCCTAGGTCAATTACTACATTAGAGAATCCTATGACATACAATTAAGAATATTTATTAGCAATTAACTCTTATAATTACTTAAGCAATTAACACTCACAAATTAGTTACAAATTTCTTAGAAACTATCTAGCTTTTTTTGGTCATATATTCACCTTTTGTATTGACCTTAGCTCTCTTCCACAATTCATGCCAAGATATGGAAATTACTTGTGAATTGAACTAATTAGAAGCTTGTTATTTTGCAAGCTTTTCCTTCACTAAAATTTGCTTAGATAGTCAATGTTTATATTTGTTTATTACTTGTCTCTCCCTATTGGATGCATTGCACGCTATTGAAAAAAAAAGTTAATAAAATGGTCAAATTACTTATAATATATAGTTAAAAAAATATAGGGTAAGATAGTCAAATTTACCTAAAATGCTTTGGATTGGCACTATCTTACAAAATCATCTCACACTTGCTGATCGAGGAAGTTGTATTTCTTAAGAGGGTTTTCATTACCCTTCCTTTTGACAGTAAGGTGATCCCTTGTTAACCAATTTTTGAAATCCTTACACCACTCACCAACAAGCTTTAAGACTTATTTTTTCTTCCTCGCATTAACATCAAAGGTGGTTTATAAGACAACACACACATAGATTATACTTATATACAATTATTCAAAGAAGATAGTTATACATAACTTAAATAGAGTTATAACTAATAAAAATTTTAAATGTTTATGCAAAAATGGAGTGAACGTTCCAAGGTTATGTACTATGAGATTACGTTCCAAGTTTTAGTTTTCACGGATTGCATTTGATAAATTTGAATGGGAAATGGTTATGTTTCAAGTTTCAATTTTTAATATGTAGATTACAAGGAATATCTTAGACATATTCCTAAGTGCTCTGCTGAGTGATACAAAATAAGGCATACATGACTAGATAATCTACGTCAAGAAACACAGTAAAAAACTAAAGCTTAACTAAAAAAATTTTTCGATAAAAAACTAAGAAACAAAAAAGAAAAAAAAGCTAGACCCTAAAATATAAACCATCAACAAAGTACAAAGTAGAAAAAGCATAAAAAAATATCAAGATAACTTAGTAAGAAAGAAATGGATACAATGTAAGAAAAATAAAGTTCCCTACCTTAATCAGAGATAGATTTGAAATGCGGTGATTGAAGATAGTGAAGAAAAATGCAGCAAGGGTTTGAGAATGATTTTGTAAATGTTTCAGACAAGAGAATGTGAATGAGAGGAAGAGGAAGAACTGGCATGTTCATAAATAAGTCTAGACTTTAGACATTAGGTATTAATAAGGAACCAGCTTCTATTCTCATGCATCTATGTCAATTTTTATAATAAACCAACAAATAAACTTAAGATGTTCATTTTTTATGAAAACCAATGTATTAATTTTCATCATATTTACAAAATTCATATTATTTCCACATTGAATTTTTTTATTTCTTTATTTTATTTATAGTCAATTTTTTAATATGATAACTGACATATTAATTTTCAATGTATTTATGAGACAATTCAAGTTTATTTTTTTGAATTATTTTTTCATTTTATTTTTAGATAATAATATATTATTACATTTTCACGAATAATTTGAACAAAGCTAATTATTTTTTGAACAATTTTATTAATTAATTAATATTTAAATACTTGAATTATTTTATCCATTAAATAATTATCAATTACTTAAAAATTTTCTTTAGATTGTGTTATAGATGTCAATTTTTGCTCTATTAATTTTTTTAAAAAAAATATAGAAACATATTGCAAGTTATATTTTTACAAACCTATTATTAGCTATAATTCTTCGGATTGTGTTAAAAATGTTAGTTTGTGTTAAAAAATCAACGTCGTTTATATTATTTTTTTACAAAAATACAAAAACCTGCTTCAAATTACATTTTTACAAAAACATCATAAAGAGTGTTAGGACCAGATAGAAGGAACAAGTAATATTATTGTTGAAGTTGCTAGGATTGCCCTATTTAAGATGTTTTTTTGTATAAAAAATCCATATGCCCTATTTAAAGAAAAAAAAAAGGAAAAAGTAACATTATTGTTGAAGCTACTAGGATTGCTTACAACAATATTATTATTGAAGCCGCTAGGATTGCTTCCACCAAATAATATCATTGTTGAAGCTACTAGCATTGCTTGCAACAAGACAACATAGACATCAATGCCTGTCTACAAAACAACATACACACACATCAGGTGCATCCAACATCCTCTTGTTTAAAGGATCCATGCATATGCCTTGTTTAAAAGGAAGGAGGAAAAAGTTAATCATTTATACACAAACTAAGCCCCAAAAAAAAAAAAGAAGATAGAAAAAAAGAAGGGAAAGATAAACTATAAGCCTTTAGAATAAGCTTGAGCAAAATGAAACTAAGCAACAAAAGAGAAAGACAAAGGAAAAATAAATAAACATTGATAGTAAGTTAGAGCAGAATGAGAGTCAAAGGGATGCATTGGCCTTTTACAATGTGTGGACACTTTAGGCATCGGTTGTTATATTGGAACAGACGTGTAATATCATATATTTACATCGACTTCTAATATAAAATCGATGTCTAATCTACGATTATTTATATACCTGTTTTTTTTTTTGAATTTTCTTGTCCATTTATGTTGATTTTTAAAAAAATTAACATCTAATCTACGTCTCTTCATATACGGGAATATAAATGCATTAATTTATTTTGAATTATTTTGATTATTCTATAGTCTTGATAAAATGAAAAAAATTAATGATCATTGGAGAATTTTACAATTCCATTATCTTGGAAAATGAAAAATTAATTGTAATATAAACATATTAGTAAATTATTTATACATAAACAATTTGATTAAGAATTTAATTGATAAATTAATAAAAAATTATTTGACTATATATTATAAAAAATTCTTTGAAGTATAATCAAATAAAAAAATTAATAATTTTTTTGTTGACAATTGGGAAGCCATAGATTTTAAAGATGGTTTAAACTTAAATGGTACAAATTAAATAATTTTAAAAGCACGTTGATTCCTTAACTGAAACAAACATCAAAATATTAAGTTTAGATGTTAGTTGTTTAATAGGAATTAGTATTGTAATTTTCCTCATATTTATGAAAACACCACCGTACCTATATATATATATATATATATATTAGTTTACCTTTCATCCTACGTCTATTTAGTGATATTGTTTATGCATTTTGTTGTAGTGATCGTACTTTGTTGTTGGTACCAAGAGGGTGTGTGCTCATAAGAAATATGAATCATGTTATATTTATATGTGTCTAAGCACCTTCAACACTACAAAAACTTTACTATTTAGCAATGGAAATTAGTGATGAACAGTTAGTGACGACATTACTGACGGATACTCAATTAGAAAACAACACTTTAATCAATTCAAACTTTTACAAAAAATATTTATTATTTAGTGACAAAATTAGTCATGGAAAGGAGCACTTTCATCACTAATTCCATCGTTAAATTTAACTCCAATTTCCTATTGATTTTAATAGCAGAATTTGGAAGTGAGACTTTTCAAATTCAAAATACTAAAAGAATTAATAATGGAATTTAAATTATTTTTGAAAAAATTTCACTATAAAAAAATTAATTTTGTTCATATATCGATGGAATTGTGTAGATTTGTTGTTGCATCTGTAGCTAATGTGGAACGCACTGGTTCATTGATTGGTCTGGCAACAAAAATTTCGTGTTAATTCAGTTGGTAACTTGAAAATATACCCTATTCATAAGATAAATCCCTCATTTCTATGGTTCAATCTTCTATTCCTCAATCTCTCACTCGGCTGGGACACTAATCTACAAGCTTGTTGCTATAACTTCTAGCACCCCGACATTGCCAAATATTGTCATTGTTATCTGCAATTGAATAAGGTAAGTTTTATAATCTAAAACTAATTTTGTTGTAATTTGGGATTGAATTTGTAAAAATTTAGGGTTTTGTGAGGGATTTGTCATGTTAGGGTTTAATTTAAATGTTGATTAAGGATTTATAATGTTAGGATTTAATTTAAATGTTGATTGCATTAGAATTAGAATGATTTGAATGTTGGTTTTGATTTTAATATTAATTAAATTGAAATGATGATAATAAGTGATTGTTTGTGTTTCTTGAATGTGCTTTTGTTATTGGTTTGTAAGTGCGCTTGAATAATTTTGTATGTGTGCATTTGCATTATGATTTTATCACTTAAAATGTCATATATGTCTAGAAATATTGAAACCATGCCAAGTAAATCAGCTTGTCTAATTGTAATGAGTGGAAGTTTATTGAAATTGATTCAAATACATTTGGTTCGGAGTAAGATTACTGTTGCAGGCATACGGTGTAAAATAATATTTAGCATGAAGCCTTTAAAACACAATTATTCATGCATGAAGACATATATAAGACGCAAGAAGATAGAATTATGTATAGTCCATATAACATTGCTCCATTGATAAAATTCAGTTTGTTCAAGAAAAATATAATGTTAAAGAATATGCTTCAAGAACAAAGTATTGCCATAATATATGAACTATTTTATAAAGTAGGAAGCAAAATTCTAAATGCACCATCAGGCACCTCCATTTTGATTGAGGCCATTTATAGGGATCCAAATCATCTTTTTTTTTTCGGAGATTCATCCTTTTCAAATTTCATTTTGAATCCTGTTCCAACGGTCACTAGATTCTTGATACTTTTGATATATTTTAGGGCATAACAAACTCCGCATGACTAGCTCTATATGGTAACAAAATTCAATCACATTACAAGATAATTTCTCTAATCATATCCTAACTATGAGTAAGTTACAATCTTCTTAGATATGGGAACAACGAGAGAGTTGCAATCAAAATCAAAATCTTAAGATTACAGGATAGCTTTATATTGCAATGGACAAAGCGTCATCTGTAGTAAGTACCTTGGACTGGAGAAAACATGAAGCTTGCTTGTTCTTTGCTGAATGTCTTGGCTACCAATTGTCTTAGAGCTAGTAATAAGGTATGGGTATAAATAATAGGTGCCATTTTTTTTTTAAGAACATTTTTAGCTGAATAATAGCCCTAAAGGGAGTTTTAGCAAGTAACAGACTAAAGATCGGTGGCAGTGGCTTAGAAAACTATTGTTTGGAAATTCTCTCAGATAAGCAAACTACTGTATTGGATGCTTATTAACAAGTGAATCAAAGGTTCATATATATTGTTAAGGCAAGGAAAATTCAATTTGGGCCTGAAGCTCTTTAAATATAAGTTGAGCTAACTATATATCAATAAAAAAAATTTAATTTCTATTAAGCCCAAATTGAAATATTATATATATATATATATATATACTGTGCTATTTCTTCTTCTGCATACACTGATACTTAATGTGCACAATAGGTATGTAAAAGGGGGGGGTGTATAAACCACAAAGAACAATCATCACTATGGTTGTAGGCTATAGATAGCTAGTTTATCGGCAATGACTTTAAGATCATCCGGGAAAAGATGCTAAGTTGGAGGGGGAAAAAATGAAAGAAAGAAAGAAAACCTATCAAAGGTCAAACTGTGTGTTGGTTTTTCTTAATATATAAGAGCTATTCTAAGCCAACAGCATTTCCAGTTATTCTCAGCTCATCGACTAATGTCTTTAGGTTTCTCTTGGCCATCCTGCAATTCATAAACTTTTAATTGTTAATGTTGATACATTTAAGGACTTCTCTCATATTAATATGTGAAACACGCTTGTTCTTTACTGAATGATCCTGAACAAATTTATTTTTATTTGTACATGACTTCTCCTTAAAGTCATGTATGATGAGTATAAAATGTGAATAGACGCGATTTTTTTGTTACAAATTAGTGAACTAGAAGCATGTAAACCGCCCCTTTGATATTGTGTGATGACTGGTTGCGTATGTATGGTATGTTTTGATTTGCTGGTGGTTTGTAGGTGTGCTTTTGCATGGTTAGCTGGTTTGTCTATCATATTGAGAATTTGTCGTAGTTTTGTGGCTTTAGGGTGATGATGGGGAATAAGCAGTGTTATAGTTTTGCCTGTTTGTCTCTTAACAGTTTTGATAAACAAATTTGGTTGTTTTAATTCATTTTATAGCTTTAGGTTAGCTAATTGCACCTGCAATTCTTGGAATTCACATCATGAGAAATATTCTATTTGGATACAATTTTTTCTGTCTTTTTCTTCATTTTCAGTAATGCAAAAATTACATTCAAATATTGCAATAGGATAAGGTAGATAATTAATTTTCTAAATGTTAAATGTAATGATTATAAATTGTTCAGTATGATGTCTTTGGGATGTAGGGGTAGAGATAATTGTGCTAGGGGTGGTTACAGGGCTAGAGGTTGAGGTAAGACCAACACTCCTTCATCTTTGGCTACACATAATGTTACGTCTGTACAAACTCCATTACCACCGTTGCCTCACTACAGGTGCAGTTGGCACCCCAGACTTTACCTCACGAAGCATCCATTCATGTGCAATCAACTCAGTAACCTCCTTCCCAGATTATGGAATTTTCTCATGAAGTTCCTAAACAGGTGACCATACAGGGCAACCCATCCAAGCAGGCCTTTTGCCTTACCATGGGATAGAGATCCCATTGACAAACGGGTTTGGATACATCTTGAGGGTGAATCATAAATATTTTTTATATATTTAGTGATATTTCTATTATCGAATACTTGTTACATTGTCTTTTATATATCAAATTTCAAGTTGATCACTAGATCTACCCATGGTCCCATGAAGGACATAACAAAGGTGATTAAAGCTCTCTTTGAAGAGTCTGCCCTCACATATACAAACTGTTCTCAAAAGCTTAAGGATTCATCGTTCAAAGATTGGTTCATAAGTATCAAGTTAATTCCTTAGTGTTTAAAGTTTAGATTATTAGCATTTGCAATATTTAAATTAATGTTTGTAATTGTAGGTTATGTACAAGTAGAAGCCCAAGCTCTAGTTCCTCATCAAGAAGAACTTCACACATAAGGCTGTGATCAATTACAAGTGCATGATGGATCGAATCCACAAGGACCTGCAAAAAAGTTCAAGTGAATGCTTGATCACATCTTCATCAATCTTTAGTAGAAGTGGGAGAATGAAGACCTTAGGAAGAAGTAAGAGCTAAATAAGAAGAATAAGGCATCTATTTTTTATAGGTCCTTGCACACTCGGGTTCAATCTCTATGTCTAAACATAAGAGAAAGATGGTGAGTAATGTATTTTGGTTTTTTGTATTAGGGTTTTAGAGTTAAGGATTGAACAATTTGATTTGAATAAAATTAATGAATGAACAAGTATGTTAATATATCTTATTTTTGTATTCTATGTAAATGAAAGTGGCACAACTCAGCCACCCACTGATTGTAAGGTCTTCTTGAGGATTCATTTCAAGAAGGGGATGACATAATTTGTTAATGAGAGGTCGTAAAAGACTTATGCAAGTGTCACTTCCTATCTTATTTTATTTATTCTTTGATATGTAGATGTGAAATATGTGTTTAATTAGTTTTGTAGTTAGATTTTAAGACGACTATAAGAGAATGTAAGAGGCAAAGTCTTTTCAATTGTCTGCTTCAGTTTAATGTGAAGGGGGTGAAGGTAGCACTTAAGTGGATAAGATATCAATATAGATAGAAATGGCCAAAGGACAGAATAGAAAGGGTTATGGCATGGGTTTAGAGGCTTAAAATATTTTGGGGCCTTCATCTACCATGGTTGCCTCGTCTTCAACCTTAACTGAAAAAAATGCATCAAAACATGCAGCACCAAAATGAAAAAATGTAGCTGACCATCTAATGCTTGAATGAAGAGCTTGCATTGACATAATCTAAGAATTCAGGATGCAAAGAAGTCATTACTATTCAACAGGTTATGATTGAGCTTTATGACATCTACTTCCAACAATTGTTAGTAAAGTTAGGGATCCAGGATATTCATGTTGGGGAGACATCCATAGTACATCCATCCTCTCTACCCATGACGTAGCAGCCACCACTGACCACCCATCGAGGAATAGCAGATGAGAAGAAAAGGGATGATAAGGAGGAGACTAGGAGTGACCTCTAATATTTTTTTTATCTTAGTTGAATTTGAATTTTTTTATGTAAAAGTTTTACTGATAATAACATTTTTCCCCAATGTGAATAGATGAAGAATAATTTCATAATTGATGAATTATTTTCATAACCCTTATTTATAATTAAGTAGCTTCCAGAAAGCATTGCTCAGCTAAAAATGATTCTAGTTTCTGCTTTACAAAGATGTGACCTAAGGTAAAGGTTTTGGCCAAAAAAAGGTCAATTTCTTTCCTCAAATTCTTTTTCTTCCTTAAAATTTGATTTCCTTTTGATTGTTACATTTTTCTCAGTAGTTAAAGGCTCAGGTCAAAACTAGGGTAAAGGATCCAATGTTAAGTCTAGGAGATTTTTCTCCTACCAATGTGAGTGTGGTTTTCTACTTTTCTTGGCTCCATCTTAATTATTAAAATTACTATTTTGAAATTAGTCTAAAAATATTTTTTATTTGCAAGGGTATTTAGAACAAGAATTAGATAATTACTTTAGGTCTAATAATTAATTAGAATTATTAGGATTGCTTGTTTATCTGCTAAGTGTACATATGCCAGGGTTAGGATGACTCGACCATAAATCAAATTTAATGTTTTTATAATTAGTTAATCAATTATTTGGTAAAAGTTAATAAGGAGTTAGGCTAATAGTCAGCTATTAAGGTAGGGAAGGGTAAGATAAACATAGTTAGCCATAGAAAGGTCCAAAGGATGATTGTGATTATTAATTGGCACAATAAGTGGACATTGAAGAACCTATGTGCATTATGAGATGTATTTATATAGTCACCAGTGCAACAAGGGGCCTGGGATATCTAATCACCCATGGAATGAGGGGTTATGGGATCAGGTGCAATCAAGCACTATTTATCAGAAATAATATGCAAAGTCACAAGGGATATTTTAGTATAAATTTTCAATTTCAGTAGACATCATTTCTATGAATGATCCAATGTGTTAATATAAATTATGTGTATGTTTCATTAGGACAACAACAAAGTCTTTACTTAACATTATGAGTATATTATGATGAATTATACATGATCTTTTAGATGGATCGGTTTCAGAAAAGTTATGAATTATGAGCAGAATGATGCATGATTATGAGTATATAAATCTATATTATATTTATATGTATATACTATATAAGTTTTATGACCAAAAAGGTTTTCAAACTAAATGAGGGTAGAAACTCTCACTTCATTGAGTACCGTAATTGTACTCATTCCTTATTTTTAACATTGTTTAGATTCTCAGCATTTCGATCATCTTGATTAGGTTGGACCACATCCTAATTATTAGAGGTAGAAACAAGTTCAAAATGCGGGTCTATCAAAGTAGAAAACTAGTAGCCAACTAGGCTAGTCCTGTCATTTATGAGTCATGGTTATATAAACATTTCTCTATATTTCAATTTATTTAAATTTTTGCTACATACGATTCTTTTTATACAACTAAAAATTAAAATGTGCACATTAGTACTGAGTTTTATTCAAGTATTTAATAAAAGTTTCTAACTACATAAGAGTTATAAGTCATGGGTTCACGGGTCATTTCATGGTGATCCATACTAATCACACCCTAAAAATTGGGATATGACAAGTTATTGTCAAAGTCCAAGTTGTGCATGGCTAGCTTTTGAATCCCAATGATGCTTACTAATCTTATAAAATTGATGATATATGTAATTTGGTTGCAAAATGTTATCCAAAAGACTTCACCAAGCAAGAGAAAATTCATTTAAGAGTTTTATTGCAACATCATTGTTGACGTGTGAATCCAGTCAACTAAAGTCTAAATTCTCAGACTGCAAATTGAGAATATAAAAAATAACAAGAAAGGGAAAGAGAGGAAGAACAAGATAACATCAGAAGATTTTTAACATGGTTCGGCCTAACTCAATACCTACGTCTACGATTGTTTTATTTCTCTATATTTTTGGCTGAACCATAGTATTGTTTTTTGTCTCTCTATATTTTTGTAGAATAACAATATCTGTCAGTTGTCCCCCCTGTACAATGATTTCAACCCCCCTTATTGTGGCTAGGGCATTACAAGTTTGTAAAAAAATGAAATGATTACACTTCCATAACGGATAATATTTAATTTGGAGACGGATTTCAGTAATCAATTTTCAATTGTCGTCCTCAATGACCTGATGGCTGGGAAAGCATGCTTTGAGCTATAGGCTAGGCCTCATTCTCGATGACTTGAGGTTGCTGCTTAGACCCTTGTTGACCAGTGATCTGGGTTCACATTTGACAACCGGATGTCTTACTCCAGCAATCTCAATCCTAGATGAACTAGGTCCTTATCAGTTGGACTTTTCTATTGAGCTTTTACTAGCCCATTGATATGGTTCCAAAATTACCCACAAGAATTGTCAACTTAATATAGTTGAACATCATGATTTTCATAATATTTCAACACTTTCTGACTTATGCAGAGCCTTGATACTTTTAGGAAAGTCAAAGAATTTTCATTTGATTGATTGGTTAATTCATTTTGTGTTAACTCTCCCAATCTCTACTACATCCATAGAAAGAGCTTTCTCAATAATGAAACTTGTGAAAATAAAGCTCTGAAACAAAATGAAAGATGGGTTTCTTGCTGACAATTTGGTTGTTTATATTGAAAAAGAAATTACAAGGACCTTCACTACATAAATGATTATAGAAAACTTCTATTCTTTAAAGAATCATAGAGCATGAATTTAACAACCAGTATGTATTTTAAATTATAATTTGAAAGTTGAGTTAATTTTTATATGTATTTATCTTATGTTCATATACTTTATTTTAGTGTACATGAAAATTATTTTGTACATGTTTTTGTTATATTATTTTGCACCCCATCCAAAGTTTTCTAGTCTTACCCATACTATTTTATATTAGCATTTCTTTATTTTCTTTCTATTTTTTGAGGTTAATGATTCTACATATTGGTGAAGCCATATTTAGAAAGATAAATTTTCCAAATTATCATTATATGTTTTGACATATAATCTTGACCTCTTGTTCATGCCTTATTTATGTATTTGTTTTAATACTAGCATGCTTAGTATGAATATTTAAATTATTTGATTAATTTCATTCACATGAACAACATAAACTATACAGTATAATCTTACATAATTTTCCTCTTTTATACATAAAATATCGTATAACATAGAAAAACAAAATTTCTTAGGGTGAAAGACAAGGCTCGATAAACAAATTTTATATTATAAAATAATAAAAATAAGAAAAAAATATTTTTACTCCACCAATTTATTCACTATTTATTGCTATCCACCACCACCACTACTACCATACCACCAATGTGATGACAACTTACTTCTGTTGTCTCCAATTCATGGCAGTGGTAGCACCAGCTGACACTGATCCTCATATTCCCACTATTAATAACTACTCATAACACATCCATTACCAATCATTGTTGTCACCACATTACTACCACCATTACCATGTGCTTCAACCATCTCCCCATTACCACTTCCTATCCATCATTATCACTACTCATCTTAACCATTCATCGTTAACAAATTTTCCTTCATTATCAATACTATCACTATTATATAAGAATATTTTATTTAAATTAAGCATTTAATATTATATATATTATCTTTTATTGTAAAACAAAAAATTTATAACATATAATTAAATGTGTTATATAATAACGAAATTTGAATTGAAAATAGACAAGGCCCAAATTAAAGATTTCCACCCCAACCATGGAATGAAGATGGAATGAAATTTGGTTGAAAAAATTTGTTTTCCAAATTTACCCTTAATTGCTTCATAAATCATATTCATCCCAACACAATGGCCATTCAGATCAAAGATAATCGTAGTTTTTTTTTTCCTCTTACATAAAGGACACCACATTATAAAATTTATTAAATTGAAGGTAAAAAATATTTTTTTATAAAAAAGGTTGAAACTAAAGCCAGAAAATATAATTTTGCTAATAATTTTAATCAGCTTAATTAAGTTAATCGTATAACTAATCAATTATTACTTATTACAAAATTATTCATCATTACTTATATTTATTTTTAAATTCAGGTTGTTTTTGTTATAACTAATCAATTATTACTTAGTACAAAATTTTTGGCACGCCATCCGTTTCTTTTAAAAGAAGTGCCTTTAATTTGATCCAAGTTATATTATATGTATTGTAAAAATAATTATAGATCGTAATATTGTGACAATACTAATCCCCTTATAAAAATAAAGTTTACTCCCTGATTGCATAATTTGTTGACAAGGCATTCGTCAAAAAAATAATAATAATTTGTTCAAAAGGTTAATTGTCATTTCAACACTTTAAAAATAAGGGCATGTTTGAAAGTGTTTTTATTTTTTTATTTTTAAAAATTATTTTGAAAATAATCCTGAGATATTTTTAAAAATTATTTTTAAAACAATGTTTTAGAACAAAATTTTTAAAACTGTTTTTAAAAACAGTCCTATCAAACAAGTTTTTTTATTTCATTTTTTTTCAAAAATAAAAAATAATTTTTAAAAGCTGTTTTCAAACAGACCCTTACTTTCCCTCCGGCTTTTTATTAAACCAAACAATACAATATAACTTTATTTTTATTCTTTTTAATTTTCTTTTCATCCAAACAAATGAAAAGGATTTTTTTTATTTTTCATCATTTCCGGTTTCTAACCAAACAAAATATTAAAACTTTTTTATTATTAGTTAAAATTCTTAATTATTCTTGATTTTTAATTACATAACATCTTACTATTCATTGATAGTACAAATTGTATCTTATTATCTACTAATAATGTAAAATATATTATAATTATAGTGAATCAAATTTAAATTCAATAGAAAAATAAATAATAATAAATTTTATATATCAGTTTTATAAAATCATTCCAACAAATTCCTCAAAGAACTCCATGCGAATAGAAGAATCAACAAATTACAAGCTGTTTTACTTGGAATTGGCTTTTCCTAATTATTAATTTTGTAAAACTTGTGATTCTATATAATTAATTGTGTTGGTATTCTTTTCCTAATTATTATTTCATTTGTGCATTAATGGTCATGGCAAGCTGTTTTACTTGGAATTGGCTTTCCAGCCTTCGTAAGGCACATTGTGATTTTCTTAGTTTATTTGCTTTGATTATACATTGACTTTCTACTTTATTGACAAAGGCTATTTTATTACGTTGTTCAGTGTCTCAAATTACTCCCCGTTAATTATTTGTCTTGGAGTTTAGATTACTGGAAATTGAGGTTGTTTTGGAAATGTCTACTCAGTGATAGTGCCAAAAATTAAAATTTACTGGATTTGGTATATCATGTGTTTGTTGCAAGTTGTAACCTTAAGAAATCTTTTGTGTAAACTTGCTGGTAAAGTAAAAGACTGTGAGGCACTCTTACCCTTTATTACTTTGATGTCTTATTTCTAAGAAGCAGTTTGTGGACCTCCTAACAAAGTAGCTCAAGTTGCAAGAGGCTGTTTCCGAAGCACACTCGGCATATGAACTTAACTTTTGCGGGAGCAGAAAAAGTGGCGTCTCAGTGGCAGAGGGAAGCAGACAAACGCAATACTGAAACTGAAACATGTGAGCAGGCAAGAGAGCAGTCTCAGGCTTTGCTCATTAGGAAGAAAAAGATCAGATTGTTGTGGGAGCAACCAGGAGAGTAATTTTGTAAAATGAGTATGTTCTTATTTATTCTGTGTATGATTTTCATATGAAAATACAAGCTCTTATTTGTTCTATGCATGATTTTTACACAAAAGTGCAGGCAAATTGCTAGCGTTCTCTTATTTTGTGTCGTTGTTCTGAACTAATATATAATGAAATCAATTTTTACTCAGCAGAGAACACAATGCACTCAGCATTCTAGCTCTATTTCAGTGTTGAATTTTTTCTTCATATGTTTGTGATTTCTTTGGGATTCTGATAAAAACATTAAGGGCATCTTGCTTGCCCTTATTTGATGAGATCTCCTCATAAGTCACATCTAAAACTATGTAATTTTCTTCTAGTTCTCTTATTTTTTTTTCATTTTTATTTTCAGAGAGCTATCTTTTTTCTTCTCTTATCAGTTCTCTTTACCTCAAGCCTAGAAAAATTATTGCCTAGCGATTGTGTTTCAATTTTTATTCATGGCATTAGGTCTCTTATCTCGTATATGTGCTCTTACACTTGGCTTCATCTATGTGTGGCATCTCAGTTAGGAAGTTTTGGGTTTCTAAGGCCTATTGATGACATTTGGATTCTTTAAAGTGTACATATAGATTGTGCTCGCATGCAATTTGTGAATAGATTAAGGGTAGTAGGATGGTTGATGATCTAATTTTGGTTTCTCTTTTAGCATTTGATATGATCATTAGTTGATATAATTTTACTGTTTGGTGGAATGAACATTTTCGCTGCAAAATAATAGCACACAGACTCAACTACTTCAAGAGGCTCAAAGCTCTAAAACTCCATCACGTTGCCTCCATAAGTTGTTGTAGGTTTCAAAGTAATATATAATGAAATCAATTTATTGATTGTACTTAGTAGAGATGAATGCATTTAGGTTATTTTAAATTACTTTCTCAATTTTCCCAGTTATTTATATAAAACTATGACCATGGTTTTTGGGACCAAAAGAAATATGTGTTAACTAATTAATTAATTGTGTAGTTTAAATGTAATTTCATTCCTAGAATTTTATGATTTTGGTTTCCATTATTCATATTATCTTTGTCATAAGAGTTATGGACCATCATTTGTTTCTGTAAGGAAGAAGATGCATTAATGCAAATCATTTCCATAAACAATCAATAGTTGGGAAAAAGGGGGGAAAGTACTTAGTTTGTGAATCTCTTCAAGACCTGCGAAGGTAATCTTTTTTCTTTTTTTTTGTCTTGGTATTTTGTGTATTATTAACTATGTGCTTGAGTATATTATTAATTGTTTGACTTCACTTTAAGGCAGATTGGTTTTATGCAGGAACTTTTGAAAATATAGGATATGTGTTTCATTATGCAGTATCATTGTAAGTATATTTCATTTGTTTCTTATTTTCTTTTTGGTTGTATGTCATTGTCAGTTTTTTTTTTTTTTGTTGAATTCCAAAACATTGTGTATGATTTATTCTTAATCCATTGCTGGCTTACCCAACTTTCCTTTTCCTATGTTGTATATCTTATAGGTTGGTACATTTTTGAAACATTTTTGCGAATAGAGCAGAATAATAATCTTTGTATTCATGACTTAAAAACTCTTTTTTGATAGGTTGTTGAAGCTAACTGAATCTGGAGATTTGAAAATCATATTAATTAATCTAATTCATAGGTTGTGCATGGTTTTAAAATTTTCTCCACATTGAAGAAGATGTGCCAAGCAAGAAAATACACATGTTGTCAATGGATTATCAGTTTTGGTAACAATCTTTTTTGTAGGGGACTCTTTGTTCTTCAAGACTCTTGCTCTAAAACTCTGACTTTGTTGGAAGCTGTCATGTCAGGTCTTTGCTGTTATATTTTCCTATTAATAGATCTCTGCTGCTTCAACTTTGCTTCCCAAAAGCTATGTTGGTCCATGTCATTACACAGCCTTATAAAGCTCTAAGAGACTTAAAGATTTTGGCAGAAGAAGCGTTGATGCGCACTAAGCAACTTTCTCTTTACAAGATGGCAGTGCATACTATTAGACATAGGTAGATTTTTTTTGTTAAAGATACTACCGCTCTCATGGGTTTAGGTACGTGGTTCATAGGTCCTTAATTCTCTGCAAGGGGTGTAAAAAAAGGAGTCCGATCCATAGGTTATTACACAAAGTAATTCTTTCCTTTAGAATATCTCTACATTGGGAAACCATTACGAGACACTAGTTTTTGGTTATTGTGCATTGTTATTCATCTCAATGGATTTTCAAATATTAAACTAATTTTCAACAAAAGACTTTATAAGGATGTTACAACTTCACTTAATAGGAACTAAATTATTATGGTTTGGATGTGTTACAATGAAATGTATCTATGTCATTTTTCTCTTTTAACTATGACTTTCTTTCATATGAATCCAATTATACAAGTATGCATGAAACAATTAGTCATGTTGATATTAAATTTAAACACACTATTATTTCATACGATATTTATCTTAATCTTTAACAATAGCTCATACTTTAATAAAATATTTTCATTTATCTGATTCTATATATTTTAATTAGAATTATGTTCATTGGGAAAGTCATAATTTTTGAAGAGATCTAATGAATACCATTTATACACATTTTATATTTCTTATATACTTAGTCTTTTGTTATATTTTTGTGCTAAATTGGATACTTGTGATTGGCTTCTTGATTTGGTCAATTTTGAAACTTAATTAGATTAATTTGATAATTTAACACTATTTCGAGTTTTTTTAGTATATCTAAAGTTCCACACTTCTTTTTTAGGTGATTCTTATATTTTTGAAAATCTAAGAGGAAGCTCTACAAATATTATGCAAAGTCCTAAGTCTAGTTTAGTTGTTTAAAGGTTCAAATTCAATCCAGAAACCAAAACAAAGTGCTAACCCATTGACTCAAAACCAGTCTCGGTATTTTGATCTTATTTAGAGCTTCAAACCACAATTCAGTGCAAATCTAAGCCCATTAGATACCTAAAATTCACTACTACAACTTTCATGAAGGACTCAAGGTCAAAACACACCATTTTAAATAAATTTTAGGGTTATGAATCTAAATGATGAACTCTACTATAGGTTGGACTGCTTTATAAAACTATTTCAGTTTTTAGCCCATAAGTTGAGCCAGTAATCGAATTTTTGCATAAAGTCAAAGCCATTGAGTTGTTAAGAGATAGGGATACAACTTTCATGAAGATACTACAACTTTTATAAAGAAAACCATGTCTAATTATGCCTCCATCTAACCCTAATCAGCAGTCAAAGTAAGAAGTGAGGTGCAAAATATAAAAACGTGAATTCAGTAGTCTTTTAGAACTTTTCATTTCTCTTATTTTATAATAAAGGATGAGCTCTCCTAGAGCTAAAACACTAGTCCCTTTTAGCACTCTTCTCTTTTCTTCTATTTTTGTTTTTATTTCTTTTGTTTGTGTAGCTGATTTTTTCTTTCAATCTAGGGGAAATTCTGCTTCAATTTACCTATTCATTGTGAGACATGTTTCTATTATTGATTTATTCCTAATTTAATTTCCTTGTTTCTTTGAATTAGTAGAATTAATTGTTTTTTATGATTAATTAATGTGGCCAGTTAATTAATTGTCTATTGTGATTAACTACTAGTTAAACCTATATAATCAAAGTTATTTATGTCTGTTTAGCTTGAGTAGCAATAGGATTTTTGATAGTGTGCTGGTGCCAATCAAGTATTCTAGAGAAATATAAGATGATTGATAAATTTGTTGCAAGGGTGAGTTTGCTAATTAGTCTTGGTCTTTTCTGGTTCCTAGTGCTATTTTGAGTTGATTGAGGTGTTGGGCCTTAATTAATTCAGCAATAAGGATTAATTTGGGTGTTGGGCTTAGTTAGCGAAACTAAAAAAAATAGCAAGAATTAATTTAAGTACTGGGCCTAATTTAAATTATTTGTTAAGCTATCAAATAGGGAATGAAATTTTTGTATCTATAATCAATCATTGAATTGAATGTAAGAGTTTCTTAGATTAAAGCTTTTCTACTTAGAGTTCCCTTTCTATATTTAATTCTCTTTGTTCATGTTGTTGCCTAATGTTTATTTTTACATTCTATTTAAATAATCAACATTCCCTCTTTATCTTTTGCTTTTATTTACTAAATTAATCACCAGTCCATGTGGATTGACCTAGACTCATCCTATTATGAATTAGGGCAGTTTAACATATTATCTTTATTAGTTTTGACACCCATCAAATTTTGATGCCGTTGTCAAAAATTAGTTTAATTAATTCTTGTCTTTCTTTTTTAGTAGAACTTAGGATTTAGGATACTAACTTTTAGAATTAGGCTTTTAATTCAATTTATTTTCCATTGTTTTCACCTCCTTTTATACATAGTATTGTCAATTCACAATTTTTTCTAGTAAAGACTGACTGCAAATTTTTCTGTGGAATATATGGCTAAAATTTAATAGCCTAGAAGATTTTAGCATTCTAATCAAAATTCCTCCTTTTGCCATAGGCCCCCACCTCTTTTTGCAAAATTACTATTGTTTTTGAATTTTTCTTTAATTTTCTCATTTGTTAAATGAGTTTTCACTTTCTATTTTTCTTGTGTCCTCTTATTTTGTGAATTTCTTTTGTTATTTTCCTTATTTCATATTATCTAAGATTCTAAATTAGATGTCATAGATGAGAATTATAGACTTGCACAGCAACTATTTGAGTTAATTTCTCTAATTCATCAATAGGCACAAATGCGACCAGCCAATGGGTGTCCAACATTATAATCTTATGAATCATTCCAGTAAGCTTATACAAGGGGAGAATTTCTAGAGCAACATGATCCATGTAATTCATAGAGTCAATGTGATCCATACTCTCACTCATACAATTCTAAATGATGTAATCATTATGATTCATCTTTTGACCAATATAACCATGATTACCATCATCAATCCAATCTGAGCTTTGATTACCAAGCTGGACAAGCTCCATTTCATCCCCTAATGCAAGCCCGCCAATAAGACTATTAAGCCCTAACTTCTTCCAGTAGTTCTCATAAAGATTTGGTTCAAACTCTTGTTAAAAATAACTTGCAGTTTCAACAAATAAGAGCTGACAACTTCTAGTTTCAATAAGAAATGAAAGCTAGCAATTTGTAATTTCAACAAGAAATAAGAGCCATCAACTTGCAACTCCAACAAGAAACACAAGGTGGAGAAAGATTGAGACAGAAAAAGAAACTGCAATTGAGAATACAGCAAAATTTGAAATAAGAAAAGAAACAAGAAGTGGAAATAAAGTTGAAACAAAAGAATTTGCAACAAATTAAAAAAGAAATTGAGATTCAAGGATAATTTGATTCATAGGATGACCTTAAATTAAATGGCATGGAAGAAGTAGATGGTGAATTAGAAGCATAAATGAGTTTGATGCAACTAGGGGTGAGTTTTGAAGTTGAAGTTGAAGAGTTGCAATGATCACAAGAAGAAATTGAGATTGAGACAGGAGAAGTTGAGGCTAGAAATCAAGAAATACAAGTTTAAGCTAACTTAAGTTAAAAGCAAAAAGAAATAAAAGATTTAGAATAAGCGAGCAACCTTCAACTTGAAGTTGCTAATACTGATCCTCCTCCCTTTCCCAGTAGAAAAGAAGATAAGTGCAAAGGGAAGACATGCCTATTATTATTCAAAGAATATTTCTCCACATTTGCAAAGACCCATATTTCTACATTCTAAAAAGGTTTTTCCTCAAATTAGTTAAGACAATAATTAATATTTATGATAGCACACTTAGCATGGAATTAGATAGAGTGACATTAATGATTAATATATTTAAGGCTATGAAATACCCTACTGATGATTATTCCATTTTGTTTATTAATTTTATGGATTTCTCAATGTAAGATGTATTTCAATTATATAGCAAAGCTGAATTTGATGCATTTGATGTAACAATGAATGAGGGCTTAAAGAGAATTGACGAATCTATGGAGTTAAATTCTAAATTTAAAGATATAACAATAATGTTGTAATCATCACTTCTAGTTCTAGTTCTAGTTCTAAGCAATTTTGATTTCAAGGAGTTGTACATACCATCTTCTCCTATCAAATGATTGCTACCAACATTCATATTTGATCTAGGATAACTAATGCTCCATCGAACCAACGACGTTAAACAAAGGTGTTTCTTGGAAGGCAATCCAAGCGATTTGCTCTCTTTCTTGACCTCTTTTATTTTATAAGTCCATAATTTGTCAATGATTTTATTCTTACATTGAGGATAATATGAATTTTAAGTGTTGGGGGAGACTTTAGGATTGTTTTGTTTAGTTTGTGTTTAAAAGAAAAAAAATACATTTATTTTGTTCATTTAAGTGTTTTTCAATAATTATGAGTTCGTTTAAGCCTTGAATAGGTTGCAATTGATTTTGATGGTTGCGTGGCATGATTAAATAAATTATCTTTTCTCTTTCCTCTTGATTAGAATTTAATTAGCATAGTGATGGATTTTAGAATGTTAGTATATTGTTGATAGACATATACCCTGTGAGATTTTGAGTTATTACTATCATTTTTATGGGGTTCTTCTTCTTTCTTATATATGAATTCTTTTTCATGAAATTGTTGCTCAAAAACTTACTTTAAATCTTTTTTAGATTACATTGGCACATTTGCTTTGAATCTTTTTAAGATTATATTGGCACATTTTAGCATAAATATGATCAAAACATTCTTTGATTAAATTACTTTTATCCTTTTTAGCCAACCTTACAATGTACCATTATTAGAATAGTTATATTATATATATAGTAAAAATGATTATAGATGGTAATGGCGTGACAATACTAATCCCCTTGTAAACATAAAGTTTACTCTATAATTGCATAATTTTTTTTAATAAGACATTCATAAAAAAAAATAATAATAATAAGTTGTTCATAAGGTAACAATTGTCATTTCAACACTAAAAAACTTACTTTCCCTCCACCTTTTTATCAAACCAACAATAACATATAACTTTATTTATATTCCTATTTATTTTCTTTTTATCCAAACAAATAAAAAAGTTTTTTTTTTTTCATCGTCCCCAGTTTCTTTCTTTTCAATCTTCATTATAACCAAACAAAGCCTTAAAACTTTTCTACCATTAATTAAAATTCTTAATTATTTTTTATATTTTAATTACATATATTTTACTATTAACTGATAATACAAAATATTTTTATTATTTATTAATAGTATAAAATACGCATTAGTTATAATAAATCAAATTTAAATTCAATAAAAACATATGAATAATAATATACTTTATAGATCAGTTTTATAAAATCATTCCAACAAATTCCTCAAAGAACTTCACGTGGATAGAAGAATCAACAAATGAAACATACCAGCAAAAATGCAAAAGAAGAGGAAAAAGAAAACAAAGAAAAAAAAAACAAATTTCTCTCTGTTCCCTACCCTCCTTCTGCGGCTATGACCGGCTTTAAACAAATTTCTTTCACCTTTTTTTTTTCCTCAATCACCAGATATTTAGAGATGCAAGTAGTAGGCAACGAAGGAGACAAGGGTGGCACCAACCATTGAACCAAGAGCAGCAGCGCCGCTGGATGGGCCCGGAGCAGGGGCGGCAGCCTCAGGGGCTTCGGCAGCCATGACGGCGCTGATGGAGGCGGCAGCCAAGACGACGGCACAAGCAACCTTCTTCATCTCCATGGTAATTTTGGTGAGAGTAATCGGAAAACCGCAGGAAGTTCTTTGAGTTTATTAGAAAGCAAATATGGAATATGCTTTGTTCCCCTGAGCCTGCGACCTGAGGAAAATAGGATGGTATCAGGACCTTTTATAATGGCTGGTTTCAGAAATTTGTGATTAATTAGTTTCCTATTTTTGGGATGATTTTGACTTTCTTGCTAATTTTTAATATGACTTTAATTATTGTTTGTTGATGCATTTTTGTTACGAGAAAATCTCATTTTGGGTAATTAATTGAGAATTTACATTATTATTTTACTGTTAAAATGATTAATTTTTTGTTTTGATTTTTTTAAGTAATTAACTTATAAAATTGACCGAGTCTTCTGCCATATTTGTGGTGGTTGTGAGAACTTTCCTTTTTATTAAGAAAATCTCATCTCTTGCCAAATATTGTAGGTAGGAATAAAATTTTATTGTGAATCAATTTTGACATAGTGGAAACTGACATCGAAGGAATTGGAATAAAATTCAAATTGAGATTTATTAGTATTGTATTTACAGCCAAAATACCGTGTCCATGAATGATAACATGCTTTGGAGCCAAGTATGATCAATGAAAACTCACAAACTTAGGGTATAAGAATCTCAAAACCAAATGGGCCATAAAGTAATGGGAAAAATGTTCTTTATAAAATTTAAAAGATATATTCTTATTATAGTTTGCAATACAAAATTATGCATATGATCATTGTTTACAAAATCGGACTAATTGGTCGAATCCATTGAATCCGATTGAATCAGGAATAAATACCTACAATAACGTAATTTAATTAAAAAATTATTTTCATGATCAAGTCAGATTAAATCTATCAAAATCAATAAATCTAAATTGATTCTCAAATAATTGAGTTTATTTTTTTATAATTTATTTTTAAATTAGGTTATTCTTTTTATATTTATTTAATTGTAAAATAAATTTTTAAATGATATTGTTGACGTCAGATTTTGATAATGATCCAAACTCCAGCCAATTGGGAGATTCTTTAAGATCTTTGGCCTATAATCGATTCAGATATGGCAAAACAGGAAAATAATCAAAGAAGAAGAAGGGAAGAGCAGATAAGGAGGCACAAGATTTAAAGTGATTCAGCCAAATCCAGATATCATCGGACCCTATGTCAACGGTAGTGTGTTATTGATATAATATTTCTACACTGTTCGATCTTTGTTTTAGCAGAGTTTCCGTATGAATCTCAATCGTCTTTTACAGAGGGGCTCCTTCCTCATATTTATAGAGAAAAGGATGTTACAATGGTAATTACATATGCAGCAAATCTATTACATCAGCATTTAATGTACAAGATAGAATATGCAGACTAAATCTCTACTT